>JAASFE010002204.1:4392-63189 GCA_013365205.1 Pseudocercospora cruenta
AGTATTCTAATAGAGCTAGCTCCTATCTAAAATCTATACTACTACTCGTTTTACTACTTCTAGGTCTTAAAGAATATTCGCTAATTTCCTAGCTCTTATAGATACTATCTCCGCTTACTAGGAGAGATCTAGAGTCTTTTCTATATAGATATACTATTTAATAAAGTCTAATATCGTTAAATTTATCCGCGAAGCCTACTTAATAATCTCGTCTACTTTCTAGCGTAGCGATCGACCTACGATCTCCCTATTCTTTCTAGTTTTACTAGTATATCGATAGACTTATATCTAGGCTAGTCTAGCGGCTTTTATAGTTAATTCGATAGACTTCGCGATACGGAGAGTAGGTATATATATCTACGTACTTTAGCGGCGTTTACTACGTTTTAGAACTAGCGTCTAAGATATATTTACTAGTAAATAGTATATTATAATATTACTAAGAGGCGTCTAAGGTTATTAGTTTCCTAAGATACTAGTCTTAGTAAATAATAATATTACTAGACAACTTTAACTATTAAAATAAATAATAATATTATTAGCTAATCGCTTAGACTTTATAGATAGTAATAGAAAAGTATTCTATACGCGGAAAAGAGGAAAAACACGTCTAATAAGATATCTAAAGATATAGAAAGTATACTAATAAGCGACGCGATTATAGACGATATTTAAATATATATAGACTACCTATCTACTACTACTCCTAATTTAATACTAGAGGGACGCCTAATTTAACTTTCTCCTTCTTCCGCGTAGACTAACTATCTATATAGCTTCTTCTAGCTCGACTAGCGGGTTTCTAAGCGACTTTAGAGCTACTAGAGATAATACCTTCTACTTTCTCCCTCTCTAAATATTAGGCGCTATATCTATAAGTACTAGCCGTAATATTAGTAGTCTAACTTTATATTAAGACTTCGGAGATCTAACTAGCGATTAAACTAGTATTAATAAAGGCGTAATTAGGTCTAAATAGAATAATAGCTCGCTTCCTCGTAATTAGAGGCTTTATTTAAACGCTACCTAGCGCGATATAGATAGTCTAGCCGTAGCTAGTAAATTATCTACTCTATCTCTTACTACCCGCTTTATAGCTTACTCTCCTCTCTCTTAGCTTCTTTAGTAGCTCTAATTCTTTTATCTTCTTCTACCTACTACCTTTAAAAGCTAATTATAAGTCGTTTAGTAGTTCTTAAGCTCCGTAGTATTTTACTTAATATTACTTAAATAGTTTAGAACCGCCGCTTCTATAATAGCCTTCTTAACTACTCTATCGAACCTAGAATAGCTAGCGACGGATTTATACTATACTCTTATACTAGCTAACCTAGAATTCTATATAGAACGACTAAGCCTAAAATAGTAGGGAAGACTAAATCTTTCTAAATAGTTCTAGCCTATTTAGACTCCTAGCTAATTAACTTAGCTTTAATATATTTCTTTAATAGTATAAAATTAGTAGGAATACTTAGTACGCTAGTCTACTACTAGATATAGAGCGTTACTAGTATTCGATATAGAGAGTAGATATTATAGTACGCTCGGACTAGCTAATCTAGCTACTAGTTAAATATCTAAAGCGTAATCTTACGCCAATAGTCCCTAGGTCTAGCGTTAATAAAGCGCTAGAGAGTATATTCTAGCGTAGCTCGCTTATCTAACCGTAATTTCGGGGCTCCGTTAGTCCTCCTAGATAGTCTAGCTTATATCGAGGGCTTATCCTATAAGATTTCCTATATACGTACTAGACTAGGTCGATTAGATAGCGTCGCCTAGGTTTTAGACTCGCTCTAGCCTAAAGTCTAATCTTCTATTAAAAGAGTAAACTCTCCTTCGCTATACTAGTTAAATACCCTAACTATATACCTAGCTCGCTAGAAGATCGTTCTTATACTACTATTCCGAGGTAATCGATACTATACGATCCGCTTAATATCTAGAATGTTTACCCTAAGCCTTAGAGCTTTAGTAGCGAATAGGATATAGACCTAAGAGTCTAGTTACTAGAATTCCTATATAATATTCCCCTAGGTTCGCCTAGTCGTCCTACTATAGTAGATACGATAAATCTAGTAGAGCTACTAAGTACTAAACTTACTTAGCTACTTATACTAGATAAACTAACGTATCTAATTAGTAGTAGTACCTAGACTAGGCCTACTATTAATAAAAACGACGGTCTTCTATAACTATTAGGGCACCGCTAGACTATCTTTAGATATAATTCCCTTAATTAACTAATTTAGTATACTATAATTTACTAGACTACTATTAGGGATTATATAGACTCTTATTAGAATCTTAGGACGATTAATCGAATACTATAGGATATATATCCCTTTAGTAACTCGGAATCTAGCTCCCTCTCTAGCGTACCTAAGCGTTATTAGGTCTAGTATCGCTAAATAGCTAAATATCTTTACTAAGCTTCTTACTAGACTCCTTAGCTACTTTAGTTAAGTATATTCCTTACGAAATATACTACCCTCTACGCCCTATTACTATATAAGATAAAATTTATTTATAGCTATTAGACCTAGCGTCTAGCGAAACTTAGGCTTACTTTAAAGCTTCCTAAACTAGTTCTAGAGCGCTATTTCCGAATTAAGTATAATATAAGTAAACTTGCCTATATAGAGATCCTTCTAGTCTCGTCTAGTAAGCGTAGCCTTAGTATCTAATATAAATAAGAGTAGATTTCTACTAAGTCGCTAGATACGTTTAGATTACTCTAGACTAATCTAGTTTAATAGTAAAATAATAATTACTATCCTTTATATTATTAACGGCTACGCTTAGAACGCTAGACTCTTTCTAGCTAATGTCTTTATAATCTAGATAGTATTAGTAATCTTATAAATAAGCTAATATAGGGTCTCTACCTACTCTATTCTTAATACGAATAGATATATCTAGCGATATACTAGCCTAATTAGACGCTCTTTACTTAATCCTACTATTAGTTTCTAAGCGATACCTTTAACTCTCTTTAACTAGATATGCTCCTAGAGCTCCCTTCGGAGCTTTAGAAAGGTCTAGCCTTTAGTTAGATAGAATAGCTAGTCCTATATATTAGCGGAGAATATTTCTATCCTAGTACTATTTACTAAGGCCTAGTCTATCTAGTTATTACTAATACTAAGGGCGGATCGAATATTATAATAACGAACCTCCTACTAAAAGATCTAATATACTAACTAATACCTCTTAACCTCCGCTATATTATTATCTATACGCGTTAAAGTATCGTATATATAATTATATAGGCGTCGTCTATATTCCTAGTCTTCTATAGTATCTAGTCTACTAAAAAGTATCTATAGCTCTATCTAATCGCTCTACTTATTACCGTCGTCGAGAGACTATACTAGCGTAGCTAGATTACTATCTAATATATCGCTTAGTATATCCTCGTCGTTAGAATCGATTAAAATAGGCCTAAATACCTTATTTTCTAGGTAGTATTTATCTAGCGGCTCTAGCCCTCTTTCCTTACTCTTCTTATATCTTAACTTATTTATTAGTATTATAGAATCTATTTAATCGATCTACGTAGCCTTTAGGGTATATACTAGTATTACTAACTCCCCTTAAAAGGACGCTTTACGCGAAATTATAACGCGTATCCTTAACTTCTAGAATAGTATCTAGAAAAAAGGAAAATATTAGTTTCTAAAGAATTTCTATAGCTTTCTAATATATCTAGTTACGTTTAGATTAGTTTAGGTAGGTAGGCTACTTATAGTCTAGAATATTTATATATAAATCGACGCGTTACGACTAGATAGCTTTTAGCTCTATTAGATATTACGTATCCGTAAAATTTATTAATATTTTATTAGGAGCTTATAGTATATATTAAATAGAATAGATTATATAAGATAATTTCTTTAAATAGTATATCGTTATTATCTAGTAGCTATCTAGCCGTTCCTAAAGCTAGATTATATAAAGGTATAAAACGCGCCTAAAGCTAAGTTATATCTACTAGACCCGCTAGATACTTCCTTAGACCTCCTCTAGTAGGAGGAGCCCGCGGAGCGCTTGATTGGCTCCCTACGCGAGGTGGTCTGAGCGTCCCCTGAGACTAGGAACAGAATGCAGACCGAGGCGACCCACTTTCTCGGCGGCACCCGCTCAGGGTCCTCCCAAGCTCATCCAAAGCTCCGGGTTCTCACAGAACTTCAACACTCTCAACCATCAGACCTACACACAAGTCCATCCTCAATCATGGACCGACCAAACGACTCCCAGAAGCCTCCCAAGGCCGAAACAGCAAAACGTATCAACCCTTCCAGCCCCAAAACAGCCTACCTAATCCTCTACAATTCCATCTCAGCCCTGCTCTGGACTGTAGTCCTAGGTCGTGTCCTGCTCATAGCCTCCCTCCATGGCTACCAAAGCGTATTCGCCGGCACTGCAAATTTCACACGCTGGACACAAACGCTAGCAGGACTAGAAGTCGTACATGCAGCAATCGGTAAGGAGAGAAGCCGCACTCTTTCCTAGATCACCCAAGCTAAGTATCACTTTTCCTCCCAGGTCTCGTCCGCGCCCCATTATTCACAACTCTAATGCAAGTCTCCTCCCGCTTCCTGCTCGTCTGGTTCATCGCCTACCCATTTCCCGCCACAACCTCACTATCGCCAGCCTACTCAACAATGCTCATAGCCTGGTCGATAACTGAAGTAATCCGTTACTCCTACTTCGCCATAAACCTCCTCTACGGAAACGTACCGAGTTTCTTGATCTGGTTAAGATACAATACTTTCTTCGTACTTTATCCCATGGGCATAAGTTCGGAATGTTGGTTGGTTTGGAAAGCAATTGAGCCTGCGAAGAGTTACAACCTGGCGTACCAGTGGGTTCTGAGGGGAATACTTTTTGTGTACGTTCCTGGAGCGTGGATTTTGTATACGCATATGATGAAGCAGAGACGGAAGGTTTTAAGGGTCGCAGGGGAGGATAAGAAGAAGGCGAGGTGAGGAGGATGATTCTGTGGATGGTAGATTTGGAACATACAATATATGAAGGCCGTGCATAAAGTTGTGGAATTCTTGGGAACAAGGAGAGGGATGATAGACAGGCAGAATCAGAGCTTCACAGCTCGCCTCGCCAACAGAGATTGGCTTGACGGCAACGCCGCAGCAGCGCAGATCTCATTAGTGTACGCCGAAAATCAACGATTCTGGTCGTTGCAGTCGATTAGACTGAAATGCCTATTTGAGGTATTCCGCAACTGTACCGTTGTTCCAAATGCTCATACATACACAGCCCGAGCTACGGCTGGTCTCCAGAAACGCCTCGCTAAAATGCAGGCGGGAAACGTGGTATTTCGTAATAACAAACCGCAAAAAGAGCTTCCCGTAGAGTCTTGCGCCTCATCTAGGGGTCGACTAGCTGCCGAGATAGACGTGGACCATGGAGTTCTTACTCGCCGATGCGTTGCAGCCATCGACGACACATACCTTGAAGGTCCCGATGTCCAGAGCCTTGCCTTTCCCCTTGCCTTTGGCGCGGCTTGCAGCGACTTTGGTTCTGTTTTGTGCGCAGGTTCCGCAGTACGCCTACTTTGAGTCAGTACACGTCTCAAAAAGCTATAATCAAAGCCAAGCACTTACATGGCCGCACTTCTTGATCACCCAGACCTGCTGCTTCTGCTCGCTGTCGCCCATCGCTAGTTCGTCGCCGCAGTTCGGGCAAACAACAATCTCATCTTCCCCCGGGCTTCTCGTGAAGCCTTTCTCTGCAGCTTTTGGCGGCTCATACTTGGGCTCAGGAGGCCGATTTGCGCCTTGGTATCCCATATCGAACGCTGGAGTGTCGTAGTCCATCATTCCGCCGAGGTTTAACTCCATCTGCATCCCCACTCGCGCTGGCCCAAAATGTATATGAGCCCTCGGAGGTCTCGGAGGTGCGTTTCTGTGTTCGTGGTTTCCAGCAGGTCCTGGTTGACCACCCGTCGCCTCATTCCAGCGATTCCACAGCCGAGCTGTTGTGCCGCCGGCACTACCGAAAAGACCGGCAAGTGCGTCTGGAAATCCGTCCATAATGCTCCGTGTCCTAGTTCCTGCCACAGCAGCAGGTCGGTCGAGGTTCAGTCCAGGTCGGACTCGCGATTCCACATGCATCACTTCGTCATCGTCGTCGCCAGTGAGATCAATAGGCTCATTTTGGCCGTTCGGGTACGGAGTGACGCTGCGTGGAGCTCGTGATATAGGCCTATTTCGTGCTTGAGATGCTGGCCGCGATTCGAGAAACTCTACGTCCTCGACATCGTCCATGTTGATGGAAGGTGGTGTGGGTCTGTGAGGTCGCCGGAGAACAGAAAATTGTGGGTGAGGTTGCGGCCGTTGGTTGCTGAAACGAGGAAAGAGAGATTCGTAGTTGTTTCTCGGAGGCGCCCGTGCAGATGACCGTGTGCTGTGACCTTCTTCTTCACCTTCACTTTCCACGTCAATTATGTTCCGCCCAAATCTTGGACCCCTCGTTGCCCGTGCCGAGAACGGGCCTGCACTACCCTCTCCCTGTGCAGATTGTGAATGTGATGCTCGTGGTGCCGGTTCGGGTTCTGCCTCATCGGTGAGGTCAATCACAAGCGTGTCATACTGATTTTCAGGCTCTTGTGTGCTCTGGGCCGTGCTCGCTGACGACATTACTGGTCTTCTAAAATCGTAGCCATCGCCTGGATAATGCCTTCTCGGTGGCAGGGCGAGTCTGGGCGGTGAAAGACGTCTTCGTTGCGGTGCGTGCTCAGGGTGCGTGTAATGGTCATCGTGATCGGATACGAATAGCGTATCTGGTGAAGCATTTCTGGTGCTAGGTTCTGCCATTGTGAATTCCCTCTGCACTCGCATTGTTAGAATCGCAATTCAAAAATCACACAGTGCAAGAGGCGTGGCGCAAAGCGAGGTATTATTATCTTACCTTTGCACTCTCTCGTCGGTAGAGGTGCGGCCAACCATCGGATCCAGAGCCTCCATCCATAGCGAGAGATGCTGTTTCAGAACGAATGTCCTTCGATACTTGGCGTTGCGGTGAAGATTACTGTCACGCTGCCGAGCAGCTCATGCGAGTGGTGCGGTGATGCGATGTTCAAGCAGGAGTCGATTGTCCAAGGGAGCGTGCGAGCGAGCGTGCGTTGGCAAGGGAAGAGGAGGAAGTGGCGTCAAGCAGCAAGCCTGACCACCGCTGCCGACTCCACAACAAAGGCTTCGTGAAGCAAAATGAGACTCCCACCCTGACAGCGTCTTCTCTCCAACGTATGCTGCTCCCTGCTGCAGATTCGATTATTAAGACGTGTCTGTCTCCTTCTACAAAGTGCCGATGTTGATGATGCTCGGACGCGGATCTATACGAGATGAAACGAGGTACAAGGTGTGGCAAGCTCTCGGCTTCAAGGGCGAGTTATCGCCGTGGTATTCGTGAGACTATGCTACAAAATTCCTTTTCTGTCCCCACGCACACATGTTCAGTTCTCATGCATGAAGCTGCTTTCCTGCAGCCCATTTGACGCCTGAACGCCGCTTTCTCATCGCATGAAGCATTTTGTGGACTATGAGCCGATGACGCTGATAGCACCCTCGCCAGTCAGCGCTACCAAACTTTTTGCCTTGGCGCCCCATTTGACGTCTGCAACATTCAAAGCTCTGCGCAGCGGCTCACTCCAAGACTTGCTGCTCTTCGAGTATTGTGACACCACGATGCCACCCGGTCCACCTGCTGCGAGGTACTGACCTGTGTAGTCCCAGGAAATGCCAGTGACTGCTGAGCCAATGTCGATGGTCTTAAGCGCGTTGAGTTTCCTCAAGTCCCAAACCGTAAGTATGTTCTGGCCTTGATTCGCTGAAGCAATCCATGTGCCGTTTTCTGAGAACGTCAGGGCGATGACAGGTGTTGTAGCAGAGGGTGCCGGGAAAGTGTGCGCCAATTGTGAAGTCTTGACATCGTAAAGCCGAACGGAACCATCTACTCCTCCAGCTGCTAAGAGGTGGCCATCAGGATGGAATGCAACGGCAGTAAGTTCTAATAAGTTAGCAAGACCCCAAAATCGTCGTGGCTCATGATTGCTTACCGATATCGCCATATACCTGTGTAAGAGCTTTCATAGAGTCAAGATCATAGATGATGTAGCTCTTGTCATAGCCAACAGAGACCAAAAGCTTGCCACTAGGGTGTCCAGCTACTGCCATAGCTGCACCCGCGTGCTGCTGGAACTTGCCCTGAATTGCACCCTCCTGGGCAACCACGACTACGCCAGAAGACGTGGATACAGCTTGCTTATCGTGAGCCCAAGCACCGCCAAGGATGGCTCCGGCGCTGAGACTTGTCCGAGTCGTGAATGTGCCTGAAGACAGATCGTAGACGCCCATCGTGCCATCTGAGTCTCCTGTGAGGAAAAAGTCCCCAGACTCATCTGAAGCCAGGAACTTGGCGCCTGTAAACTGCGAATCCACGGTAGACTTGATGTCGTAAGATTGTACCTCATCGGCGGTCGCCCAGTCTTCTGGTACAGGCCGCTTCCGTCGCGTGGAAGAAAGGCGCGCTTGTGTCTCATCGATGGTCGCAAGTGCAGCTTCTGAGAGAGATTGACCATCCACCTGCATAGCATCCCCATTCGTGCCATTTACGCCCTTCGCAGCACCAGTGACAGACACTCTCGAGAGCGCATCTCGAGCCTCATCTCGCTCCTTTTGCAGACGCGCAATAACTCTCTGCGCGGAGTCGTTATAGTAAAGGGCAGTGCTAAGCTCCTGTCTTGTTTCGGCCAATTGCTGCTTCAGCTGATACGATTCCAGTATGAGCGCATCCCATTCGTTTTGGAAGGTCGAGAGGAGGGCTGGAATTGAGGTGAGGGTCGGCGGTCTGGGTTTTACGACGCGCGCTTGCTTGAGATCGATCAAGTCATCCGCCGAAAGCTCTTCTCCGTTGACAGGATCGGAGCCATGCTCAGAGATGTAAGCTTCGATCAGTCGTCTTTCAAAGACATTGCCTATACCTACTGTAAGCTACTGCTTCAACTCGCGGTCGTGAATCGCAAGGTGACTGACCCGACTTTCGACTTGCGACAGGATGCTCTGGCGCTTCGCCGGAGACTGCATACAGAATTAGTGTCTAGTCAAATGCGTACGGACGTGACAACATACTTGCGCACAACATGGTGGATGGCGATGATAATGCTCGACTATTCGTTGCGTCTGCGCTATGAGAATCTTCAATCTTCAATCAGAGTTACAGTCTAGTCAAATTTGGAAAGCGAAGCGAGCTCTCTAGCGCGAAGTGCCTGAGCCTCACGTTTCTGACGCTTTGCGAGAAGCAAAACTTGACCTCATCGCGACTCTACCACAGAGAAATTCCAGTTCCTACAAGGACCGTTCTTGGCAGGACAGACTTGCTCCGTAACGATCAGACGGACGTTCTCATCGCCTCCTTGTGGACTCTTACGTCGACTGGCTGTCATCACAGCGACGGAATCCCGGACCGATTGCCAGCAATCTCAACAATCCATCCGCCGCAGTCATCCCGCGACTCTGCAAAAGTAATGTCGACGTACATGCTTCTTCTTCGCTCAAAAGCATTTTGGTGATACTTGCATTCAGCGAACTGAGAAGACAATACCCGGCTTGCATTTGCAGTCGGGACTCGGTAACTCGTGTCGGTCAAAATCGGAGCAGCTCGTGCAATATCGCAGAGCCTAGGTGTCTTGGAGTGTTTCCACGGCAAAAAGTTCAGAGCCAACCATAGCGTTGTTATTTGTGTACCTACTTGCTGGTAGTGAGGGCTGCTAGCTAGTGGACATCAATGTGAATCGGTGTGAAAGAGCTAGTTTGCATATCCGAATTTTCAGAAACGCAGCTGCGAACCAGTCTGATATCAACATGAACAGTTTCTGCTTCTCTTGCTCACAAAATGAGACTGCTGTCACATATCTGGACGGCCAATTGTTCGGAGAGGTAGTGACGGTTAAACACCGACGTAGTGTTTCATAGCGCAGCGGGGCTCAGACCTTGGTGGGGGTATGATGAAAGAGCGAGCGACGAAAACTGTGCTCGACTCTACTTCATGTAGCTGGTTTCTCCCTTTCACAATCCCAATCCAAGAACACTGTTCAAACCATTCAGGTGCTTTTTGACAACTCAATTCTCGGACCAAATTTTCGAAGCAAACAACCACAATCATGGCTCAATCCGTTCTCAAGGTCAAGTCTGGTGTCATCTACGGCGATGATGTGAAGGCTCTCTTCAAGTACGCACAGGAGAAGAACTTCGCCATTCCAGCTATCAATGTCACCTCCTCCTCCACCGTGGTCGCCGCCCTCGAGGCCGCAAAGGTCGCCAAGGCACCAATCATCCTCCAAATGTCCCAAGGCGGTGCCGCCTACTTCTGCGGAAAGGGCATTGACAACAAGGACCAGAGCGCTTCCATTGCTGGCGCAGTCGCTGGAGCTCACTACATCCGCGCCGTTGCCCCATCATATGGTGTTCCTGTCGTCCTCCACACCGACCACTGCGCAAAGAAGCTCCTTCCTTGGCTCGATGGCATGCTCGACGCTGATGAGGCCTGGTTCAAGGAGTAAGTAAAGAGAATTGATAAGTGGAAGCCCTCACTCGAATTCGTTCATCCGTGGCAGGACAGGCGCTGTGCTCTGCGTGTTACATACAGCAGCACAGTCTCGGGGCCTGCTTTTGGAGTGACGCAAACTTTTGCTAACGTTTCTGTGCTACAGGCACGGCGAGCCACTTTTCTCTTCTCACATGATCGATCTGTCTGAAGAGGCCGTTGACGAGAACATCAAGACCACTGCTGCCTACTTGAAGCGCGCTGCACCAATGAAGCAATGGCTTGAGATGGAGATTGGTATCACTGGTGGTGAAGAAGATGGTGTCAACAACGAGGATGTTGACAACAACTCCCTGTACACTCAGCCAGAGGACATCTACGAGATCTACAAGACTCTTGCACCAATCTCGCCATACTTCTCGATCGCTGCTGGTTTCGGTAACGTCCACGGCGTGTACAAGCCAGGCAACGTGAAGCTGCGACCAGAGCTCCTCCAGAAGCACCAGAAGTACGTGCAAGAGAAGGAGGGCACCAAGGACGAGAAGCCAGTGTTCCTCGTCTTCCACGGTGGCTCAGGATCCAGCAAGCAGGACTACCTCGATGCTATCAGCTATGGTGTCGTTAAGGTTAACCTCGATACCGATCTGCAATATGCCTACACTGAGGGTATCCGTGACTACATGATCAACAAGAAGGACTACGTCAGCTCGCAAGTCGGTAACCCAGACGGCGAGGACAAGCCAAACAAGAAGTATGTTGTGCTCCTACTCCATGCTTCCGAGTGATCTTACTGACGTTGCGCCCCAACAGGTACTACGACCCAAGAGTGTGGGTACGCGAGGGAGAGAAGACCATGACCAAGCGTGTCGCGGTTGCGCTCGAGGATTTCAACGCTGCGAACCAGCTGTAAATGGGCAGGTTTTCTGTAGATGAGCATTGAAACAGCATGATTTTTTGAGCGAGTTAAGGCTAGTGCAGAGCAAAAGCTAGATGTTGGATGAATTCAATGCATGATACGACCTCAATAGTGACTCTTTCATATGCTTCGACTTCGCTGGATTTCGTGGACGAAGGCTTTCAAGTCGATTCATGAGCCAGAGAAGGCCACAATGATGACGGAAGTAGCATGACCTGGTCTACCTCCCATCGTACATTGCCCTTGAGGCGTCGTGAGATCCTGTAGGCTCCGGCGGCGATGAGATGATAGAGACTTGTAAGTTGTAATAGGAGCACACTGCTATGGACTGTGGGGGCCTGTTTCTTGGCAGGTCGAGATATGAACTCTTTTCAGTCGCGTCTCACTCTGCCATGCAACACTTTCCGTCCAAACAACATCACCACTACAACATACGTTCTACTGGTAGATGTTTTTACGAGGGCATTGACATGAGTCGAATGATACACGCCATCTGCTGCTGTCGTTGCGTGATAGAGGCCGCCATCATTCCAGGCCATGCCAAATCTTCCTTCGCTACTATTCGAACCAGATGCTCAAGACCCTGGAAGTCAACAAAGCTGAGACCACAGCGGCATGCGTCGGCATAGCGGGAATGTAGCGCTGAGACCACAGCAGCGACCAGCGAGCATGCCCAACGAGTTGAGGTCTCCTGATGCTCACAGGCTGCGACTCTCAAGACACTTCTATCGCGAAGAGACACGCCTACACACCATGAGAGAGAGGCTCAAGCGGTCGCAGTATCTTTGCAGTCAGGCCCAAGAACCAGGACCAGCGACAATATCGGCCGTCGTCCCATCATACTTTCCACTGGCATATGCGAACAGGTGCTCATAGTCTCACGCCTCGGTCCGATCCTCCAAAATGGCGTGAAAAGCTCATATGGCGTGCTTGCCCCATCCAGCCTCAACATCCAATAGCACACCACAATGAACCCTTCCACCATGCGTTTTCCACGTGCGGCTCATCTTTGTTGCAATTCAAGGACAAAACCACGCATTCCGTTGCTACATGGCACAGAGCCAAGGGAAATTCTCTCGTAATAACTTCATGGCAGGCCTGTCGTCAGCCTGGGCACGGATGGCGAGAATGTCGAATTTGAAAGAAAGCTCTCGATCAAAAGGGCTGATGTCTGCTAGCAGATCTAAGAGGTAGTGTACGCTTGGTTCACTTCTTCTCGAGGCCTTCATTAAGAGTTGTGAAGCTACGGAACCATGCTTGGCTGGCCAACGAAAGAGCCGGCAACTGGAGCAGCCAGTGTCGACAGCTCAGACGGAGTTAAAGGCATACACGAGTACGATGATAGTAGTAAGTGCTTGCCTGCGGATCAACCAAGAGAAAACCCTAACTTTTCGAACAGATACTGAAATCAATGGTGTTGCACAACAGAGCAAACGTCAAATTGGCGTTGTCTCAGCCAGCTTTCTCATCTTCAATCGAATGATCGGCACTGGCATTTTTGCTACACCAAGTGGCATCTTATCGTTGACAGGATCTGTTGGCTTGGCGCTCTTCATGTGGGTCGCCGGTATGCTCATCGCAGCGGCAGGAATGGCCGTGTATCTGGAATTTGGAACTGCTATTCCGAGGAATGGTGGCGAAAAGAACTACCTCGAATACGTTTTTCGGAGGCCTAAATTTCTTGCAACCGGATTCTACACTGGCTATGTTATCCTACTTGGCTGGGCTGGATCCAATTCGGTCGTCTTTGGCGAATATATCCTCAATGCAGCTAATGTGGAAGTTGGCCGATGGAATCAGCGCGGAGTCGGTCTTGCTTGTATCACAGCAGCGTTCTTGATTCATGGTCTGGCACTAAAGTGGGGTCTACGCCTTCAGAATCTTCTTGGAATCATCAAAATCATTATAATTCTGATCATTGTTGTGTCGGGATGGGCGGCTCTCGGTGGAGCGCTCGAAATTGAGAAGCCACACAACTTCGACAATGCTTTCGAAGGCACCACTGGAAGTGCTTATGGAGTGGTCACAGCCCTGTACAACGTCATCTGGTCATACATCGGATATTCGAATGCGAATTACGCCCTAAGCGAGACCAAGAATCCAGTGAAGACGCTCAAGATCGCTGCGCCTCTCGCGCTCTGTAGTGTCGCGGTGCTCTACATGCTAGCCAACGTCGCGTACTTCGCCGCGGTGCCAAAGGACGAAGTCCTGTCATCTGGTCGTATCCTCGCAGCATCATTCTTCCGCAATGTTTTTGGCACCAGAGCTGAGCGAGCGATGTCTGTATTCGTCGCGCTCTCGGCCTTTGGTAACGTCCTAAGTGTCATATTCTCGCAAGGTCGATTGGTTCAAGAGCTTGGACGCGAAGGAATTCTGCCATTCTCAAGATTCTGGGCGAGCAATCGACCGTTCAACGCACCGCTTGCAGGCCTCTTCGAGCATTGGCTGGTCTCGGTCATCATTATGCTCGCACCTCCTCCAGGCGATGCTTACAACTTCATTCTGAACGTCATCTCGTACCCGCTCGCGATCGTCAACTCATTTGTGGCCCTGGGCCTCATTCACTTGTATCTGAACAAGGCTGCTTGGAACTGGTCACCACCCTTCAAAGCTACATTACCAGTGGCGATATTCTTCTTCCTGTCGAATATCTATCTGGTCGTTGCACCTTTCGTGCCTCCAACTGATGGCAATAGCATTTACGAGACCTTGCCATACTACCTTCATTGCGTGGTCGGCTGGGGCATCATCGCCGGAGGTGGTGTGTACTGGCTGATATGGGCTGTGGTGTTGCCCAAGATCGGGAAGTATGAACTCGTCAGGGAGGAATATACAGATGAGATTGATGGATGGACGAGGTATCATTTTGCGAGAAGGCCGCTTCAGGGTAGATAGAATCCAATCCGCCCATTATCGCTTCCTCATGGCCATGAGCCTCGACTACAACCCTTGACCAGCACACCTGTGCCTTCATCACCGGTTCAGCATCCTCATACGACTCGGATGCATTCCACGACTATCCTCCGGACCAGCTTCGACCTCGTTTTGTGCAGCCTTCTCCTGCAACTCCTTTACAATAGTCTTCTTCTCACCCTTAACATTCTTCTCCTCCTTCTTCACACCCGCCTTGGCATCCTTCTTCGCCTGCTTCTCCCTAGCCTTCCTCTCTTCTTCCGCTCTCCTCTTTCTCTCCTCATCCAGCTTCGCATTCTTAGCCTTGATCTTCTCCTTCCTCTCATCCGTCTTCCCGCCCCCACCTGCCGTCAACTCAACATTAATCCTGCGCGCCGTCTCCTTCTTTTTCTTCTGATGTCTACCTCTGAACGCATCATCTTGTGCAGGTAGAGGTCCTATTGTATCTGCGCCAGGCTCTATAGGTGCTTCGCCTCTCTCGATCGCTTCCGGGTCGAATAATGAATGGTGGTAGAGCTTCAGACATGTCTTCATGCGATCGTAGTTTTCAAATTCCAGGAATGCGAAGCCTTTGCTTTTCTTGGTCTTTGGGTCGGTTCGGTGGCGGAGAGTATAAGGCTTCAGTTTCGCGAAGTGCTTGTCGAGGGAGGAATCGGTAGTCTTGTATGGTAGATTGCCAACGAAGACGATGAAGCGATTCTTGCTGGGCTTGTCCTCCTCAGACTTGGCTTTTCTCCGTTTCTTCTTATTTGGCTGGTCTGCTGTCGCTTCTTCATAGGCCTCAGCCTGATCGTGCTCTTCGCTGGTGGATTTGCGCTTCTTCGATTTCTCCTTCTTTACTGCCGCAGTTGGTTCTTCCTCGATTTCTGCATCTTGCGCTGGCACGGCCTCAGGCTCCTCTGTCTCGGCATGCTTTCTCTTCTTGCCCTTCTTCTGGCGCTCAGCATCTCGCAGTGCCTTCTTCGCTTTGCGATCGAGGTTATCTTCTTGCGACATTTTGGCAATGTCTCTTCTCAGGCAGAGTGTCGATGGAATTTCTCATCCAAGCCAAAGTAGATCTCGGCTCCCGGCTGCAGGGTTCGGGGCTAGCATGGGGCTAGCAGGGGAAAAGTGCGGCCCGTGGGGGAGCTCAATGCGGAAGGTCTTTCGGACCAGGATCCATCGCCTACTCGTAATCGGAAGTCGCTACGTGCTGTCAGCTATCCTAGACCATCTCTCTCCTTCTTACACCGCCTCTACTCATGACAACAGCAGTTCGACATCGCTCTTGATTTGTTCCCGATTTCACCTCTCTCCCGTCGTTAAGCCAAGCATTGGCATATTTACAAGCATTGCGGCCTCAGCTTATATGTGAAATTCAAAATGGCACTCACAGCGGACCCGACGAAGAATGCGAACACTGTAGAAGCAGCTGGGGAGACCACACCTCTTCTTGGAGCTCCGGAATCGGTCGCCGGCAGCAATGAGACATCAAATGGCGTTCTTCCAAGCAAAGGATCACCAGACAACGACAGCACAGAGGATCGCATGCCATATGCCCAGATATTTCTAATATGCTATGCTTCTATAGCCGAACCTGTGGCCTACTTCGGGATCTTTCCTTTCATTAATGAGATGATTAAGAAGAATGGCGGTCTGGACGAGGAGAATGTGGGCTTCTGGAGTGGCATGATCGAGTCACTTTTCTCCTTAGTGCAAATGGTGCTCATGATCTTCTATGGACGACTCGCAGATCGTCTTGGACGCAAGCCGATCTTGGTCTGGTCACTTGCTGGTGTCAGTGTAGCAACCGCTCTCTTTGGCCTGAGCAGGACTCTGTGGCAAATGATACTCATGCGCTGTCTTGCGGGAACATTTGCTGGATCTGTTGTTACCATGCGAACCATGATCAGTGAAAACACCACCAAGGCTACGCAGGGCCGTGCCTTCTCTTGGTACATGTTTGCTAGGAATATTGGACTGTTTATTGGACCTCTCATCGGTGGTGGTCTTGCCAATCCTGCGCAACAATTTTCAAACACTTTCGGCGATGTACAGTTCTTCATCGACTATCCGTACGCTTTGTCCACGTTCTGCGCCGGTGCTGTGTGTTTGACTAGCACTTTGACGAGTCTGCTATTCCTCAAAGAGACTCTCAAACGCAAGGACCCTGCTTCTGGAGAATCTGAGCCGCCGATGTCCACTTGGGAAATTCTGAACTCACCTGGCGTACCCATTGTGCTCTACATCTTCGGTCACACCTTGTTACTTGGTCTTGCATACACAGCCGTCGGACCTGTCTTCCAATTCACATCGGTGGAGAAGGGCGGCTTTGGCTTCCCTCCGTACCTCATCTCCTACTTCATTGCACTAGCTGGTGCAGCGCAGGCCTTATGGATGTTGCTGGCCTTCCCCGGACTACAGAGACGATTTGGTACTGGAAACGTTTTGAGAGGAGCCGCAGCATTCTGGCCATTTTTCATGGCTTTGTACCCAGTCCTGAATGAGTTTCTTCGCAATGGCTGGAATACAGCTTTCTGGTTCGTGTCTATCACTGGCGTTGTCCTAGGCTCTGGTGTTGCGATGGGATTCACATGTGTGCAGCTTTGCCTCAATGATATTGCGCCCTCGCACAGTATCCTTGCTACTCTGAATGCGTTAGCACTCACTGTGAACTCTGGCGTCAGGGCTGTTGCTCCGGCTCTCTTCACCAGCGTCTATGCTTTTGGTGTGAAGATCAAGTGGGCAGACGGGCATTTGTGCTGGTTCATCCTGATTGCACTTGCCGCAGCTTTGAACATACCTCTCCGCTTCCTGCCTGAAGCTGCCGAAGGACGACCGGATCAACAGAAAGCAGACAGCAAATCGAAAAGTGCCTCCGACGACCAAGAAACAACGCCCGAAGTGCGGAATGGTTCAGCTTGATGCTTCTCGAAGAACCTAAAGATACCATGTCTCATTTGCTCGGCGTAAGGCGCCGCCATGATATCTGCCAAGCACGCTGTCCTGGCCCCCACGCGAAAAGGCAGTCATGCTCAGTGCTAGGCAATACTGTCGTGGAACCGCCTTGAGCTACGACATATCCAATCCGCTTGACATTGCTGTTCCACAATATGGCGACTTCCTTATCTCGAGCATTCCAATTGCTCACGGGCTGAGGGTAAGGCTCTCAGCCTTTCAACATACTTTATCGCTGATGAGTGAAAGCATGTAGCTGCAGCTATTTTCGCTGGAAGGCTATGGCAGATCTGAAACATGGCCGGCCTCGTTGAGCGCGAGCCCTTGTACGATCGCTTGTGGGCATTGAACTGCGCGATCATAAAAGAAGCTCACATTATGCCGACATTGTCGACGCAACTTATCCAATTTGCTCCATTGGCCAGCGATGATCGAACATAGCGAGCAGCACGGCGCTATGTTGAACGGACTTGATGTGCCCAGCACGCATCAGGCGGGGCCTCATCACGTTTCGACAGTGGAGGTAAGCAAAACATCAGTGTCCCGCACAGTGCCAAGCTGATGCCAGTCTGCAGCGAGATCATGGGAGCAATGAGGCAGAGAGTCTCGCATTCTCTGACGGAGGGCGCAAAAATCTACGCAGTCAAGCGGCGCCAGAACGCACAACAACCTGGAACGCGACTGCTCTTCGATGGACTCCACTGCTAGGCTTATCATGTTTGATATTTGTGTTCTTGACCATCCCAGCTGCAGCAGTGGTTCTGCACTTTGCGGACGGTGCACCAGCGGAAGACTGGAACATATCTCCAACTGTTTGGCTAGTGGCCTTTACGGCGGTTGGAAACAAAGCACTCGCATTCGCCGCACTCCAAGGAGCTATCATAACCTGGTGGCTTCGTGCTCTAAGCGGCTCGACCGTGGAGAAGCTTCACAGAGATTGGTCCCATGGTGCCGGTGCGGAACTGTGGTCAATCTTGCGAGCTGGTCGGAAGTCAGGAATTCTCGCTGTCACCACTCTTGCGACGAATTTGATACTTGTGGACGGGATCCTCCTGCAGCGCGCCATCAATGTGGTTCAACAGCCTGCTGATCAGCTCGTCACTCTTTCCGGTCCTTTGACGACACCGGAAGTGCCTACAAATTTCACAGGAGCAGAAATCGTTGGTCCGGGGGCGAGTCACCCATGGGGAATGCCAAATGTGTTGTTGGCGGCCAGAGCCGCATATGGCCCCGTGTACAGATCTTTCGTGGCCGGAACTGCTATCAGTGTCCCCGACGTCGGATGTCCAGGCCTCTGCCAGACAACATTACGAGCGCCAGCAATGATGCAGACAGAGTGTCGAGAGGTCTTAACAGGGAGAATTGATTTGACCGAGGTCATGTCAATAAGAAAATGGCCCTCAATCTGCTCTGCCAACATCGCGGGCGCAGTCTTTAATGGCACGACACTCAATGTTTGTCCATCGTTGATCCTGCGGACCTGGCCGACAGCGGGTCAGCTATGGGAGGGCTTGACGGTCTACTTTGCAACGACCGATAAAGGCATCTCTCGCAAGTCTTCCGGCAATCTGACTGTCACAACCTGCGACTCCCGTCCCGCCATTGCAGATTATCTAGCCCTTCTACAACGCAATGGCTCGATTGAAGTAGATTATGCCAATCCAAACTTTGTTGCCTGGGCCAATAATACCAGCAACTTAGTCGGCCAAACAAACGTGGAGCAAGAAATCAACAGTACTCTAGCTGGTGTCGCCAGAACACTCCAGGTTGTGTACGATCAACGCTCCGCCCTGTCACTCGAGACCCAGAATGGCGGATCTGTGGTCACACATATGCAGCCCACACAGTTCTCAGAGTCTTTACTCATCAATGGAGAAGAACTCGATAGTAGCCAACGACATCTGCCCCTCTACCGGCAACCGTTCGACAAACTACGGGCTGGAATGGACGAAATCGTATTTCGGACCTCAAGTCACGCCCGTAAGTCTTTCGATGATGAGACACTTCTGGCTGGATGGATCCTGGCCTGACCCTGCCCTCGACTGTGAATGCTGTCCGCGTAGACCTAATTCCCAAGCACATCACAAACTGGTGGTTCTTCTGGGGCGCTGCAATCTTGCAAATGCTGTGCATTATGTTAGTCGCCAGGATGTACTGGGGTTTTTGGACGGTCGGTCGCTCGGTGAGCTTTTGTCCACTTGAGATCGCCAAAGCCTTCGACGCGCCGCTGCTTCGCGATGTTCCTTCGAATATGACTGGCGAGGAAATCGCTGAGATGATGGGAGAGAAGCCGGTGCGATACGGGGATGTCCATGATGCTGCGCTTATGCCAGATCCGGAGGTCAAGAACCGAAGGCTGCTGTTCGATGATCCTGCGAGGGTATATCGTCCGATGAAGAGGTATGAGTTTGGTCCGTGATGAGGCTTTCGAGGGTTTGTCAGATTGTGAATCAGCGTCTTGCATCGTGGCGCGGTATTTAAAGGCGCGCTGGCTATGCAGCGATCATCATCGGAATGTCCAGAGCCACGGCCGACTCAACCTCCATTCCTTCTTAACGTAGGTTTATAGGCATGATACTTCTGTCCACCGTCCATCTCCGCTCGCACAGAAGTATCTGGCATCTCATGCACAACAGGCTGCAGCTCTAACTTCTCAACGGGGTAAACCGAGTCCGGCGAATATGGCATTGCTTCCTTGCGTGTGTCTGGACCAGAACGAAAATTGGTAGAGATTTCGTCCAATTGCTGAAATTTTTCGGGTTTATGCTTTCGCCTCCATCTCCACACAATGATCGCAATGATTATGCCCACTGCTGCGAAGGATGCGATTACACCTGCTGCTATGGCACCTGTGTTACTACTATCGCCTTGCTTTGGCGTCGAAGTCGAAGTGGTTGTTGCAGTTGCTTCTCTGGTGACGGTAATTGTAGTAGGCTTTATTTGACTAGTCGGAGTTGCAATCTGCGTCAATGTGCTCTTTGTCGATGTTATTGTTGACTGTGACGTCTCGTCTGGTTTCGATGCGATTGATGGCTCGGTTGCAGGCTGAGGTGGAGTTGTGGGAGCAATACGCTCTACTGGTGTCGTTGCCGTCGGCTGATTTCCATCCACGCCTCCTAGGCCAACTGCGCTCAGTGCACCTCCCAGAAGATCTGCCATTATGATGCTTTCTGGACCTATGACATTATGGAAGAATACGTGAACATGAAAGCAGATGTACTTGTGTAGTTCTCCTGATACATTGCTGTAGACTCCTACCTTTGCGCCATTTTCTAGCTTAAAGGTACATTAGCTCTAACGGTTGAAGCGATCTCCTGGACGCGTTCTAGACGCGTTGAGAGCATTTCCGCGCGTGACATCGTGGCATACCTGTCAGTGAAGAACTTGTTTTCGGTCACGAAATGAAGTTGCGTCTGCCAGGAGCATCATCATCGTTGATGGTATGGACTGTCTGGATGAGATCGCTGGTTGTCGTGAAGTCTGTGCGCGGGCATGGACCCATGCCAAGACTGACTTTTTTTCGCGGCTCTGCAACAACGTCTTCAACGACATCCATAAGAATGACCACGGTCCGCACAAATAGTACCGACCCTTGTAAAATCTGCGATAATCGAGAATGCCACGATGCCTTGCAAGTGTTGGTTGCACATTCCATGTCACGGAAATTCCAGCGCGCTCGAAAGAGGCGCGTTGGTGGTCAACATTTAAGAGCCTGTTGGAAAAGCTCTGCCGCGATGGTTGGCAAGAAGGATTGAGCTATTGCTGTGAGCCTGATTTCATTCACACACAAGTAAGTGCCCTTGGCAAAAGGCCGGTGTGAGCGTGTTCCTAATATGTAAGATGAAGTTCACCTTCGCCAGCGTCCATTGGTCAAGACAGAGCAAATACTGCCAGATCTGGCGCAGTGCTGGCTGTGGCTCTGGCTGGGAGTTTGCATCTGATTGCATGGCGGCTTCACTCGGCCAAGGATGCGACGGCTGCAGTATCGACTCCACGCCGTCTTATATCAAGCAGTAGTCGGATGCCTCGCTTCGAAAGATACTGCGTCGGCTCTCCAAGACCACTATCGTAGTATGTGATGGACGTCATTGCTCAACCAATCCTGCCAAGATGCATATGCTACCAAACGACACCAATGAAAGGCGCACGGGTCCAGGTCCGAGGAGTCCAGAAAGGCAATTGAGGTGGCTGGAATACACCTTAGGCGCCTCACACGCGCTCAGTGGCGTGCAATTTGGACGCTTGCGCTCACACATTACTGCCTCGTGATATTGGTGCTCGCCCGGTGGCATACAAGGATGCGGTCCATCTTCGCAATGGCAATCCGCAAGGTCTTCTCGGTGTAGTGAACAGCAATATTCGTCAGCAAGTGGCACACTGTTGCTGCGGCATGCTCGGGCCGGAGTTAGATAGTGTTGCATCGTGCTGCATGTCACGAGTGAGTAGTGTGTGTGCCTGTGGCGGGCGATGGCAAGCTGCATTGTTTTCTTTTGCTAACCATTCTTGAGACTGGCGCTATGTTTCAAGAGCTCTCCCAGCTTGTAGCCTTGTACCTCTGTCACTTGTTCCTGGAGCTGACGCGTTGCTAGCTTGGCATAGACAACCATTTGCCATTGCCGTGTAGAAGTTTTTCTCAGCTGGTCGCAGAGGTCGCATGTCACTGTTGAAGTGTGGGAGAGGGCCGACTTTGGTTGAATCTTCGGCTTCATGCAGAAGGCGGAGGACAGGGGTGGCATTGGTCAACCTGCGCTGCGGGCTGCGACCTCCTTGTCTGGTCGCATACAGTAAGCTTTTTCTCGCCTGTGCACAGTACAGTTGATGGTACAGCCTTTTGACTCTGGCGATTTGGCAAGCACGATGCAGACGTGCAGTGAAGATGTTATCATAGTTTGGTAGCAGCAGCAGTATCATATACCTCACACTACATGCGGCGACCAATGTGATTCAGGGAGGACTGTTCCTGAAGGCGTGGACGTTGCCGTTAATCAATTGCTCCGAAAAATTGTGGGGATCCTTCCGCTTGAGGTTCGACTCCATACTACCTGCTAGCGCGCTGCCGCCATCTTGCAATCGCAGCCGCTCTTCTGTGCAGCCCTTCCGTCAGGACTTGCAGAAGGCGGAGCGGAGCGGAGCGGAACGGCGACAGCGACGACGACGACCTCACTACTCACACCACTCCCTCCCCACCCCTCTCGCCCTCTCGCCCTCTCACCCTCCTCCGCCGTCGCTACTGGATCTGGTGCTGGATGCTCGCGCAAACCGCTGTGGACGTGGTGACAGCGCTCAATGAGGAGACGTCCTTCCGGCTCGGGAGAAGATGAGGATAGCTCCAAGTCCGCACCGACCAGTGCTACCAGCGACAAGGGCGATAAGACCCGCGACAGAGAGCGAGAGATGACCACGCGGGAACATGGCCGCGCGACAAGGCAATCCGCGCGCCAGCAGAAGCGCGAGCAGCAGCAGGCTGGTGGTGATCTGAAAGTGACGCCGGTGTCGAGGTCAGAACAGAAGACGGCATGGTCGCGTACCACACCGATCTCGAGTCCTGCCCTGGAAGCAGACCCGCAATCAGATTCGACATTGGTCACCAGCCGACCAGACCCCATGGCCGATCAATTGCACAAACTAGCGCGACTGAGAAGTCCCTGGCGATGTTCATTTCTCACCCTCGCAACGAGCATAAGCGCGATAGTCATCCTGCTGACTGTCATCCACTCCTTCCTGAACCGACAACAAGACCCGAAAGGATGCGCCATGTCGTACATGCGACCACGATTCGACCCTTTCCCCGACTTCGACACAGAACACACTCGTTTTGCGAGCAAATACTCCCTCTACCTGTATCGCGAGGGAGGCATAGATAATGATAGCAAGGTCAGAGGCATACCCGTGCTTTTCATACCTGGAAATGCCGGAAGTTATAAGCAAGTGCGGCCGATCGCTGCCGAAGCAGCAACGTACTTCCACGATGCATTGCGAGAAGATATGGCCAGCATTCGGGATGGGAAGCGGCCATTGGACTTCTTCACAGTCGATTTCAACGAAGAGCTCATAGCTTTCCACGGCCAGACTCTGTTAGATCAAGCAGAATATCTCAATGAGGCCGTGGCATATATCTTAGCGCTCTATCACAACCCGCACCGCTCAGCGCGAGACCCAGGATTACCGGACCCAAAATCTGTCATCATACTTGGACATTCGATGGGTGGGGTGGTTGCGAGGACGATGCTGAGAATGCCAAACTACCAAGAGCACACTATCAACACCATACTTACATTGTCAGCACCTCACGCCAGACCACCGATTTCATTCGATGCGGCAATGGTCTCGACATATAATGATATCAACACGTACTGGAGAGAATCATTCTCAGGCTCGGCAACAAGGAGGAACCCATTGGATGATGTTACGTTGGTTTCGGTTGCTGGAGGCGGCTTGGATACCATGATCCCGTCTGAGTACACCAGTCTTACATCGCTTGTGCCCGATACACATGGTTTCACTGTGTTCACGTCCAGCATACCTAATGTCTGGACTGGAATGGACCACTTGGCCATCATGTGGTGCGACCAATTCCGGAAGGCCCTGGTCAAGGCTATCTACGATGTGATCGATGTTCGTCGTCCTTCTCAAACAAGAAGCCAGCCCGAGAGAATACAGGCCTTGCGAAAAAGGCTATTGACAGGCATAGAGCCTGTTGTGGAGAAGGGTCTTCTGGAGCAGGAACCTACAACTTATTTGACTCTCGAGCACAGCTCCACGGGAATCATGTCGCACGGCCAGCGGCTTGTACTGCGATCACTTGGCGACAGTGGTGCCACCAAAGCTCATGTGATGCCCATACCTGCACAGCCGTTCACAGAGGGCAGCAAATTCACACTGCTCACTGACCAAACCCTGGATTCCGAGGAAGACGATGGCACACTCTCGGTCTTGCTCTGCAGCGTCTTCCCGCCTCCTTCGGCATTTTCCGTATTGTCGTACGCCATCAATTTGGACGCCTCAAATAGCAATGCTGGATCTACGAGACTTGCATGCAAGAACGCGGTCCACGATGTGTCGCTTCTGCCTGCTTCGACGAACACATCTGCAAACGCCTTTGACAAGGCCAAGCCGTTCTCGTATTTGCAGTATGAGTTGCCATCTATCGCCGACTACCAATTCGTGGCCGTCGTGGAGAAGGCGAAGGACTTGACACCGGGATGGGCCGTCGCCGAATTCAGCAATGCTGCGGAATCGGCCATTCAGGTCAGCAAAGGCCATCACCAAATACTGATCAGCGGCATGAAAGTCAAACTTCCTGCCGATAGGCCCATGATGACTGAAATAAAGATTCCGGAGATCCATTCCACCATGTTTGCGTATTCCCTACAGGTAAAGCGCAAAGAATGCAGAAAATACGAGGAGAGTTTCGCACCGCTGGTTCGCCAGTACATCGCAGAACCCTACGAGTCGAAATATTTCGTGAACACGAAGGGCGGTAATATCAACGTTCATGGACTGTCTCCATTCATGCCGCCACCGCTTGCAGGAGGTCCGACGGATGGTTTATCGTTGCAGCTTTGGACTGACCCGACATGCAACTCCACTGTCGAGGTCTCACTGCAGGTTGATATGCTTGGCAGCGCGGGTAAGCTCGTCATGAGATACCGCACTGTTTTCGCCGCCTTCCCACTTCTTGTCGTGGCATTGGTCCTTCGAAAACAGTTCAAGGTCTACGACACGACTGGCGTCTTCATGAGCTTTACGCAAAGCATGGACCAATGCATCAGGTCATCTATTCCCGCAATCTGGGTTGCATTGACGTTCTTCGCCATTGCAGTCTCAAAGTCGAGCCACAGCGTCTGGACGAGACATCTACTCAGTACCTCTACTGGCACCTCTGAGCAAGCCATCGACTTCACTGTCAACGACCTTATGCTGGGCACATCGGATCCCTTTTTCTGGTTCCTGGTGCCTCTCTTTGCAATTATCAGCGTCGGCATTTGCATCGTCATGAACTATGTCGTCCTTATGTTGACGCATGTATTTGCACTCATCACTGCATATACCAGGCCGTGGACTCAGCGGCTCCCAGACGGGTACGTCAAGCATCACAGCTCACAGTCCCCTATATCTAACATCCTCTCCAGCACGACGTCCTACGGCGGTGCCATGAATCAGAGATTATTCACGACTGGCATGTTACTGCTGCTTGTGGTAACTGTGATTCCGTATCAATTCGCATACCTGGTGCTTTGCACAAGACAAGTCTTTACCTGCGTTGGCTCGCTCAGAGCTGCACAGGAGACTCAATCTGCGACCAGCTACAACTTTTACAACTACACGCATTCGATGCTCATCCTCATGCTTTGGATTTTGCCCATCAACATGCCTGTCCTAGTGGTTTGGATACACAACTTGACAGTCCACTGGTGGACACCGTTCTCCACGCATCACAACTTGCTATCTGTGCTCGGATACATCTTGCTGGTCGAGGTGATGAGCACGAACAGTATGATACCACGTGTCACGAGCCGGTATGTACACACCTTTGAGATGAGATATGGCTACAAGACTGACTCTTCGCCCAGCATCCGATTCCTCACCAACACATTAATGTTTGCATTGGCACTATATGCTGCCGTGTATGGCGTCACCTACGCCTACCGGATGCACTACCTCGTGAACGCGCTGTGTTTCTGGCTGTTCATCATACACCTCTCGAACGGACCATACTCGCTGGCGAATATGGCGAAATTCTTCTCCGGCAGCAGTGGCCCAACATCGCCGCCACCCGGGGGACCTTCCAGTCATGGCAAAAAACGACCATGATTCAAACGACAACAACAATTCTGAGATACCACCAGCTTTCGTGTTTATTGTTTGTGTGAAAGAGAAGGGTGTCCGGTCTGGGAAAGAGAAGGACTGGGATACCTTTTTTAACTGATAGAAGATGACCTGGCATGATAACTTTTGCATCAACGCATGGAGCCTCTTTGCAGCGAACACCACTTTAATTTGCGGTGTACCGAATGTACATACATACGCTTAGAGACCACCCCAGTAGTATATAATGAGTAATACCCAACGCGCGTTTGAGGTTTGAACTACAAAACTACACAACAATCTCCTTTCTCATCTCAACACCACCACCGCCGCCACCGACATCTTTCTTCGCATTCGCTTGATGCTGTTCCTTGAACACTTTCGCCTTCCCATAACTCTCCGTGTAACTCCCACCAACACAATCCATAACCGTTATCGGCTCATATTTCTTCTTCTCCCCTTCTTTCCTACAATTTGGTAAACAATCTATGACATAATCCGGATGTCCTGAGAAGAAGAATGGGACCGAATATCTTTCTTTTCCACTCTTGTTTATCACACGGTGGAGATTACTGATGTAAAGATCGTTGGACCATCGCATGAACATGTTTCCTAGGTTTACGACGTAGGCGCCGGGGGTGGGTGTGACCTGGATGAAAAGAAGGTTAGAAAAGATGGAAGAAGGATGGGGAGCGGAGGGTGGTGGCTTACGTCTAGCCATTCGTTGGTCGATTTTTCGTAGACTTGGAGACCGTCTACTTCATCTTGCATTAGGAGAGTGATTGAGCCGAAATCCGTGTGCGCTCCGATTCCTCTTGTCAATTTCTCATCTGAGGTGGGTGGTTGTGGTGGGTAATGTAAGTATCGAAGCGTTGCTACTGCGCCTGTTGTGAAGGTTTGGAAGTAGTCTTCTGGTAAGTCTAAGGTCAAAGCGATTACGCTTAGGACCTCGCGTGCCAGAGTGTGCATGTGGGTGTAGTATTCCATTGATACGCGGCGGAATTTCTCGGCATCGAAGCTTGATTCTTGGGAGGAACAGGGCCATTGGTTTGGACCGCTATTGAGCTTCTTTCCTGTAAAGTAGGGATGGGATTTCAAGATTTCTTCGCCGATGTAGAAGCCCTCTTTTAGGTCTGGGTTGGTTCCTGCTTCGAGGATTTGGGAGCCGATTGATTCGTAGCCGCGGTTCCAGGTTGTGTTATCTGGATGTGATCTGAATATGGGATGAATGTAGTAGAGAGATCGTTGGACATGACGAACCTTTGTGGACTTTCTCCTTCGACTCCTGAGGAAGACTGAAGAACGATTTCACGCTGTCTAGTACATCTTCTTGTAACTGTCGTGGAACGCGGTGGCCAATGATCTGGAAGAATCCGTTTCGAAGACAACACTTCTTGACAGTTTCAACCAATTCAGACTTGGCAGCTGCGTCGTTTCCATAGATTACGGAGAAGTCGAGGATTGGAGGTGCTTCTGCTATTGAGTTTAACGGCATAATTCTTGCGGTGTCTTCTCTTTGATGATGAATGAAGTCAGGTCGTGAGCAATTGAGTTGGTTACTTCGACAGGGTCATGATATTCAGCACTTGACATGTGTTGGTAATCGCGGCCAGTAGATATCGAGAGCTCCACTAGATGAGATTCTTCCAGAACAGGGTGGGTCGGATGGATTGGCTTGGCAAGGAGAGATATGGAGGAATGGGGAAGTCTTGTAAGTAAGTACCCATGCCGCTGCAGAAGTGGGGAGCTGGCGAGCAAGCTGAGGGCGAGTTATGCGCTGCATGTGAGACAGTGGACGCTCGCCGCGACATTGTTCAAGCTACAGACACGAGGAAGCTCTTCTCGCCGTCCTTGGGCTCAACTCTACCCATTGCCAGAATATCATCACCCACTGCTAGCCTCAGTCGCTCGGCTGTGGCAGGGCTGTCGAGGAACAGTGGCTCGTGGACTCCACGATCCGCTCTAGCGCTCTTTAACGCCTCTCGTAAAGCAAATAAGACAGTAGCTCCGAGGAACAGAGGTGGCTCGCCGACACCTTTACTACTCTGGATCGACTTCAGATGTCCCCATTCCACGCCTTGCAAGTAGCTGACATTGAACTCTTGGGGGATGTCGGCAAACCCCGGAATCTTATATGTTCCAGGTCCCCGGGTGAAGAGCTGTCCGCTACGAGTCCATAGCGATTCTTCGATCGTGAAGAGTCCTTGACCTTGCACGAATGCGCCCTCTATTTGGCCATAGTCGATGGCTGGATTGATGGAGCGACCGATGTCCATATGTATGTCTGTGCGCAGTACTGTGTGGTCGCCAGTGAGAGCATCGAGTTCAACCTCCGAGCAGGCCACACCTTGCGTCCAGTAGTAGTACATATCTTTGGCCGTCTCTGGGTCGTGGTTCCATGTATAACCCACGCGAGGCATCTTCCAGAATCCAGTAGCGTTCAAATTGACACGATCCAGATATGCGGCATGTGCGATGGCCGCCATGTCATTGCCGTACTTGGCCCGATAAGGCTTTAGGCGCTCGTTCAATTGATCGCACGCGTCCTTGATAGCCATGCCGTTCAGGTCGCTTCCAGACGATGCTGCAGTCGGAGATACATTGGCCGTATAATAACTACTGGTGTCAGATGTATAGACAGAGTCGAGCGGTACGTGGAGTTCTTCCGCAGCAATCTGACACATCTTGGTATAAAGTCCTTGTCCCATTTCAGTCCCGCCGTGATGAAGGAGAATGCTGCCATCCGCATAAATCTTGACCGCAGCCGTCGCTTGGTTGAGATTTATGGCTGTTGCGAATGAGATGCCAAATTTGCATGGCAGCAAAGCAATACCACGTTTCCGCCATTTATGTTGCTGGTTGAAAGTTTCGATGTTCTTTTTCCGGGTGAAGTAGTCAAACCTATCGTAAGACTGTTCCAGTAGTAGCGGAATATGCCAATCTATCCCAAGCTTCTGTAGGAAAGGAGTCCGATGGTCTTGCCTGTAGAGATTCTTGGCCCGAAGCTCCTCTGCAGGAATGTTCAATTGCTCGGCAATGTTCGTCATGTAAGCTTCGGCCATGAACATGCCCTGTGGTGCGCCGAAGCCTCTAAATGCTGTGTTGCTGTGAGTGTTGGTCTTGCAGACATGACCTCTGATAAAACAGTGCGGGATCTCGTAGCAATTGTCGAGATGTGTCAAAGCACGCCCCATCACAGCAGTGCTCATCTCCGTAGAGTAGCCAGCGTTATTGTAGACATCGATGTCAAGCGCCACGAGCGTACCGTCTTTCATGACACCAATTTTCCAGGTGGCCTTGAACGGGTGTCGCTGTCCGCTAGTGATCATGTCTTCTTCACGAGTCAGCATCATCCGCACAGGTCGCTTCTCCTTCTTCGCAGCTAGAGCCAATGCGCATGCCAAAGGCACGCAGCGAGATTCTTTACCTCCGAAGCCGCCACCCAAACGCTTCACTCTCGAGTCAACTCGATTGCTCGAAACACCAAGCACCTTCGCGACGAACTCCTGGTTCTCCATCGTGTTTTGCGTGCTGGACCATACTTCGACCTTGCCATCTTCTACCGAGGGAATGACCATGGCTGCTTGAGTCTCTAGGTAGAAGTGCTCCTGGCCACCCATCCGAATGGTCCCTTCAAACACATGATCGCAGGTCTCAAAGATAGCTTCCATGGCTTTACCACCCTGAGCGGCAGCCCCTTTCCGGAGCTCACGAGGAAATGGAAAGTAGCTTTCAGCCTCGATAGCCTCGTCAATTGTGAGAATGGCAGGTAGGTCCTCATAGGTCACTTTGACCAGATCCGCCGCCTTGCGAGCTTGAATAGCGGTCTCTGCATAGACAAGTCCTATAGTCTGTCCATGAGACTTGACAACGTCGGTGGCGAAGAGTTCTTCATCTTTGACGACAGAGCCCCAGACATTAGCTCCTTCTGGAACATCGTGATGATCAACGTAGCCTATCGCCAGTCCAGGACCAATTGATGCGCTGTAGTCGACATCAAGGATCTTCGCGTGAGCTTTTGTAGAGAACACGTAAGCGCCGTGAAGCTCTCGATCGTGCTTCGGTATGTCGTCAAGGTACTCCGCTTCGCCAGTGCCATGCTTCAAGCCGGACAAGTGAGGAATTTGTTGACCTACCACACGCAGCGCCGTTGGGTTGAGATTGTCTCGTGCGCCACGCGATATGCCTCGATGTATTTCATCGACCAGGTCTTGATCGTATTCGCCAAGATCCAGCTCTCGCATAGTTTCATGCCAAAAGCGGGTGAAGAAGGATAGAGACAGTGTAGTCCGATATGTAGCCATTCCGCCGGGAACACCGTATGGCAGTCCAAGCTCTTCGCGAAGCGAGAGTAAAGCGTCGCGGAGAGTGTCTGGATCATTCCACTCTCTGCCTTCCAGTAGCGTTTGCGTTTTCGGAGCCAAACGGGTGATTGGGGCCATTCCACCAAAGGCACATGCAACATGCTCCACGCGACCATTGTGATCGAGTCTGACTTTGAATGCACTTGTCACAATGGCAATGTCGTCATCCTTGCGTTTCGCCTGCTTATATGCTTTGAAGACTTCCGTTGAATCTGCTGGTGGAATCGGCAGGATAATCTTGACAATGACTGCATCCGGCGAAAGAGCAGTCTTTCGATATCCTTGGAAGAATGTCTCCATTGGCAAGACCACAATTCCGCTGGTCAAGCTGCGTGTTACAATTTTGGCCCCTGAAGCAAGGAGCACAGGATTCATGTCTGAAATCGGGGATGCTGTAGCAAGGTTGCCAGATAAACAAGCTGCGTTCCGAATCTGACGACCAGCGAAGTACCGTAACTGTTTCCTAGTAGCCTCCAGTACAAGTCCACGTCGTCCAAGCTTTGCCGACGCTTTGGCGCAAATGCTTTCCAGTTCTGTCAATGGTGTCCCGCCGCCGATTTGCAGTTCTGTCATTGAGGCCCACTCAGCATCGCTCTGAGGCAATTTGGTCTCCAAGAGCTCTGGGATGTCTCCGATGTACACCATGATTGGAAATTTCGACTTCCGAAATCGAATGTCGACTTGCACTTCACTCGAACCGCATACCATTTGAGCAGAAGGGTCGAGATTCTTGATTCGCAGTAGCTGATCAAGATTCGTAGGTCGCAGCCACATCTTTTCCGAGTTTCCAAAACAGAGAGGCTCGCAGGTAAACTTTCGTAGCGAAGGCGGGAATATGAGTTCTGCATCCGATCGGTAGGGGATGAAATCAAGATCTAATCCGTCATACATCTGGGATCGCTTCGCTTGCTTCTCCATGGGCCTGATCTCGATCTCAAATCCATAGTCTGATTCATGGATCTCTGTCTCCGTTGTACTGGAAGGTGGCCGATTGGGACTTGCCTCGCTAGAGCATTCCGGATCTGACACTGAGTCGTCACTAGATTCTGATGAAGCTCCTTTCTTGTCTCGACAGCATCCTCCCGGCCTTCCACAGGACACTTTTGCATCCTTGCAGATGGTCTGCACTCGCTTTCTCTCTTCATCTTCAGCGAGTTCGGCTAAGGAGGCGTCTCCGCTGCTACGATCATCTGGTATCAGTTCACAGCCCAAGTCCGAGGTGATGAAAGTCTTGACTGCTGCTAGTATGGGTTTGTATCCTGTACATCGACAGAGATTGCCTGAAATTACACCAGTCAGTATCTGTAGCATTTCAATCCGCGAGGACATTGTCACTAACCATCTAAGTGGCCCTCGCTCTCGACCATTCGCTCTGACAGCCTGAAAGCTTTAGTCACTGGATCGTACGCATTTCGAATCATGGCGTAAACACTCATAACGATGCCCGGAGTGCAGAATCCACATTGTGATCCGTGGAGCTTAGCAAGCCGTTCTTGAATCGGATGTGGTCTCTCGACACTACCCAAGCCCTCAACTGTGATAAGATGCTTGCCCACAACACCCACCAGCGGAAACAAACATGCATTGACAGCCAGGTGCTTGATAGTTACCGCTCGATCAAGTTGCTGTAAGACCACTGTACAAGCACCACACCCACCCTCGCCGCAGCCGAGCTTGGTGCCTTTGGCATTTGGTAAAGATCGTATGTAATCGAGCAATGTCCATTCTGGGTCCGGATTCTCGAGCTCGATTTTCTTGCCATTCATATAAAAGCGTAGCGTGTTGTCGGTAAACTCAGACTCGATGATCGGCTGCACTTTCTGGAATGCCTCTGGTATTGCTAGTCGCCGTACTGTGAACGGCAGTGCGTGAGGCATTGTCGCTGCAAATTAGAGACTATGTGATCGGACTTGTCATGGAATCGTCCTTGAATTCATTAACGTGTGCCAACAGCTGTACTTGCACGAGCATGGACAAGTACTGCTGCACAGCAGCGATGTTGGAGCCGATGGGGCGCCTTGGATTACCTCCGCAGTGGCAAACATTGCAGCACTTGAGAGGAAGTGGGGTCCATGGTGCCAAAAGGCTTCCTGTGAGTGAAGAGTGGGGAGTGCACCTGATAAGAGGTGGATGCCAATCTGTATGCGAGAGGCACATGGAAGTATGCTGCTGATATAGCCAGAGTGTCGCATCATGCTCCGTGGTTCCCATGAGTTCAATGAAACTGCTGTCCTCTACTCCTAAATGCCGTGCCAAGGGCCTGCCAGACGCGTTTTGGGTTGGAGTTCCTGCACAGTTTCAAAGTGTCGAGGTGAAGACGAGGACCCAAGAGCGCAACGGCGACACCGTGCCTGAACCTCATCTCCACGAGCATCGCAGTGCTCAGCTGGCGTTTCTTGGCTGGTCATTTCACGGAGTGTACTGACAGCATGATCGCGCCCCACCCTTGGCTGCGTGGTAGTGATATTGAGGCAGCCACGACAAGCAGCAGGTAATCTGCTATGACCAAAGCTCAAGTCATTGCCGTTACAAGACTCTTCGAATGAATGATGACTGCGGGCAAGAAGGGGACCATGAAGTATGATGAAGAGGAAAAGATGCAACGCGCGGAGATTTGTTGACGTGCGTGTCTCCGAGTGAGCAGTACTAAAATGGACTAGCGGCCGTCTCCTTGCTGAGACAATATCAAAGAGTACGGCTTTGTTCCCATGCATACATTGCCATGTCAGAAACGATATAGCGTCCCGAGAATGACCATTACTTGCTCATACATAGTGCCGCACTTGTCTGTCATGCCGAGCGTCTTGCATTTCGGCACGATAATGTATCCGCACAAGTTCCTCGAGGAAGCAGGATAGAATAGAGAAGTGCAGAGACCGCAATCGAAGAGTTCCTAGTTCCGTGCGAAGCTCGAGACACCTTTTGATGTCTCGTTACAAACGGACTGGAGCTGATCAGGTGAATTGCAGCTAGTCCCAACTCAAGCTTTGCTCACTGCGTGTGGAACTTTCTCAAAGGTAGTCCTTCTGCACGTTGGAAAGCATCATCATCCCAAGCCTCATCAACAAGATGCTCTCCTGGCAAAGTGACCGCTCGATCCAAAGCATATGGAAGTCCTCGATGTCGTCCTCGAATCATCATGGCACAGATGACCAACTTGCTAAACACAGTAAACTCTCCAGAAAGACTTGCCAGATTTGTTGGATAGCCAAGACTTAGACCGACATTGCCATAGCCTGAAACGACTTCAAACATGATGCTGAAGACAGAGAATGCTGGGTCATCGACATCTGCTATTCGTCCTGCCTCCGCAACGCAGATGCAGAACGTTCCCAAGAAGACGTACCATAGATCGAAACTCAGCTGATTCCGAATGTGATTCATCAAGTAAGACTTTCCTGGTTGGCGGTATTCGTCTACTTCCAGCTCTTGCTCGTATTTCCCCATCGGCGTATCTTCGTAGGAGCTGCTGGCGCGGATGCTTATGGCGATCGGATATACGGCGATGTACATCATCACGAGTAGGCTGAATTGCACTGCCGGACTGACGCTCGCGAGGTTGAACGTTGCTGTTCCCGTGTGCCGTGCTGAGGCTGACTGGAAGAGCGCCGCGATGAAACGGTGCCATGGCGCTAGATAAGTTACGGCTGGATTGTTCAAGTCCAGTATGATAATAAGGACCACATCTGTGGCATTGAGGACGAAAAGTATGAACAGCAATATCCAAGTTGGTTTGCTGGGAAACAGCAAGGTGTAGCAGCGTCGTGGATGGTCGAGCAAGAAGCTCAGGGATTCCTGCATCTCTTGCCGCTTGGACGTTGTCTTTTTAAGCGTCCAGATCAGGAGTCGGAGCAGAATTGGATAGCATGTGTTGCCTGCGTAAGCCAGAAAGGTCATGACAAGCATTGGCCATGTCGCATCGGCGAATGAAATCATAGAGTCAGGTGTCAAGGTAAAGCCCAAATTACTCTCCATCGTCTGAGCAGAGTAGAAGGCCCTTTGACCTGGTTAGCATGTCGCGCAAGCTCAAAAACATCGGGCTCCCGACATACCACCATGTTTTGTCTTGGCCCTGTGAGGCTAGGTAGTCCCTGTATTTTGCCGGAGCGAGGTGAATCCATGGTAGCAGACAAATGACGCCCAAGAAGTGGAGGCCAACAAAATATGCTGCTCGCCATCAGATCAGCCCTCGAAGTATCTGGATGCTGAGCTTGCATACCTGTTGCAATTTTGAGCATGAGCTTCAAGCTGCGATATTCAATCCCACCGAGCTCATCCCAGTTTGGCGCGTCAACTTCGTTTCTGGCTGCATCAGAAGCTTGCTGCGAATACGTGCGCGGCAAGTCTATGTTCGTGCTGTCCCGTGACAGTGAATGCCGATTTGACGAAGTGTCACCAACCACAAACAGATTCGAAGCGATGCGTTCGACAGATATGTTCGACCTGATGGATGCGATTCGTCGAAGCCGTCTTTGCTTCGAGGAGTCACCACGACTCTTGCCTTCGGTGTCTGGTAAACCTGCTTCTACGCCATTGCATGTTTGATCAGCGACTAGGTACAGTACGGAGAAGCAGAACTCAGTCTTACCACCCCTCTCAAAATCAACCTCCTCTAGCTCAATGCCTTTTCACAGCGTCAGGATCCCCATGAAGGTTTTTGTAGGTATACACATCCTACCTTTCTGTTGCTCGCGAGGACTAGGAATACGAAAAGCTCGGCCTTTTCCGGGTGTTCGCGTGTCTGCAGCCCAAGTGATAGTGCTTGTGATATTGCTCGTTCGCTCGCGAGAGGCATCTCCAGAGGTGGTCATTTGAGTCGAGTCTGCTCTACCCGTGTCAGAAGGGCCATGACCGGTACCAGTGACCGCTGAAGGCGCCGGCTGGCCTCTCGAGCTTGGCACATCACAATCGTTCCTAGTAGCTGTCGGGACTGCTGTCGGGGCCTGCGAAAGAGCATAACTCTTCGCCTCCGCTACGGCAGCCTTCATTCGCGCCTTGAACCATCTTAGTCGTGCTACAACCACGATTATGTTAATGAACCCAAGATTCGTGATGATCGGGAAGAAGTATATCACAAGTTGTTGGTATGTTTGATCCTCAAAGCGATGTCTTCGCGATTTTGGTCACAGCAATGTAGCACTAGTAGTGCAAGCTGCGCCAATGCTTGGCCATTGAAAGCGCGAGGTCGCGTCAATTAATTCAGCAGTACAAATTGCCAAAATCCACCTTCTCTCGCATGGCATCAACTTCGCATTCACGCATTACGGTGCGGACTGCGAGTCAGGTCTGTAGGTAAAGCGTGAGAGAAGAAAGAGAAGGGGTCCAAAGGAATGGCGATACTAGTCTCGGCAGATGCAGGCCACGAGACGCTAGTTCTAATCGGCTATCATGGGAACATGTGGCGTGGAAGCCACTGAGATAGGTATCTTCCACAACACGGAGACGCGAGAAACTTTGCCTCCTACACTTCCCATCGACCACTTTGGGCGATTCGTACTCTTCTTCAGCGCCATGACATCGAAAGACGTGACGAGTCAAGCTCTCAGACGGGGACGCAGCGGGCCCCTCCTGAGCCTCAGATCATAAGCCGAAGGCGCTGGGGACAGGACAGTGATGCTCTCACCCAGAGGTGCGACGCGATGCGGATGGTTGCGAGACTGACCATCACATTTTATCCCCAAGGCTATAGAAAGCATCCGCTGACGAGCTGGATTGCAAGTATCAGCGTTGCGTGTGCATTTCGCGATGCTACACCCGAGATACCTACGAGCTCGGTCTACGGAGGACTTCTCGGACGTTTGTGAAGATGGTCTAAACTGGTTTTACTCATCAACGGAGAGAATTGCAAGCTCGGATATGCGAAGCTTGGTCTCACGCCAGCACGAGTTTCTTCAATGCTACCGGCGAATGTTCTCGCGTGCTGTGGCTCCTGCATGGCGCAATCCGCTAGCCTGGTCAGTGGACACTGGACAAGCAGCAAGGCGAGATCATCAAGCCTTGCCCAGCAATCAGATGACTGCTTGACCTCAACGTACAAACATCTACCTGTGAAGATGCTTACCACGTTGCAAGCACGTTATTCTAGGTGGGTCTCGCAGCGATGATCACATATAGGTGATATTACACACTATGGCGGGTCAAGACAAGGCGGACTTTCTTGAAAAAGTGCTGCTCAGTTGCTTTTCTTCCAAACTTTGATATCCATCAAAATGGCAATTGATCTACTGTCGCAGGGTACTGGCTACGGAGTCATTGTCGGGCTTTCTGTCGTGTTCTGCCTTATTATCTTGGCTGCTGTGAAGATCCAGAAGAGATACTTATCGGAGGACTCGGATCAATCGGAGATGGTACGTCGAAGCGCTGCGCAGAATCCGAAAACATGATCCTGACCTCGGGCATAGTTCATGGTCGCGAACAGGTCTGTCGGCACTGGTCTAACATGCTCTGCTGTCTTCTCAAGCTGGATGTGGATAAATGAGAGTGTATTCTCAGCAGCATATACGTACAAATGGTACGGATACAGCATCTGCAATGTCGTCAAGGCATACTAATACTGGATCTGCAGGGGTGTAGCATTGCCTGTCTGGTGGGCGAGCGGCTTGTCCTTTCAAATCGCACTGATGGCTGTTCTCGGCATCGTGGCAAAGCTACGAGTACCATACGCTCACACTTCACTAGAGTTCATGCGGAGAAGATATGGAAGCTATGCACATGGCCTATTCATCGTCATGAACCTGGTTAACAATGTCTTTGGATGCGGCTCGATGATCCTTGCTGGTTCTCAATTGGTTACTGGAATGACTGGAATGCATGTCATTGCCGCTTGTGTTTTGATCCCGGCAGGCGTAGTCCTTTATACCGCCGTCGGTGGACTCAAGGCGACTTTCTTGACGGATTTCTTGCATACAACTATCGCTCTCATCCTGCTCATCTACTTTGCAATAGCGGTCTTGAGCAACCAGCACATTGGAGGGCCTTCTGGACTATACAACAAGGTCAAAGCAGCGAATGACCACATTGATGGCAATTACAAGGGCTCTCTGTTGACTTTCAAGTCAGAGCCTGGTAAGATATCCCACGTGCTTAGGCAGAGTCATGCTGATGATAAATAGCCATCCTGTTCGGACTTGTTCTCAAGCTTGGAAATTTGGCCCTCGTACTCATGGACACAGCCTTCTGGCAAAAGTCATTCGCTTCGGAAGTCCACGCTACCGTCCCGGGCTACGATCTCGCCTCGATCGCCATCATCGCCATTCCTTGGTGTACGGGCACAGTCATCGGTCTCTCCGCAAGAGCAATTGAAAAGACTCCTGTGTGGATCGCCTACCCGGAGACCCTTACATTAAAACAAGTCAATTCTGGTATGGTCATGCCATACGTTCTCGAGTCATTACTCGGCAAAGGCGCAACAACTGGTCTCCTCGTACTTGTTTTCATGGCAATTACGAGCACTGTATCATCCTCCATGATCGCAGTCAGCAGCATCATCTCGTTGGACTTCTTCAGAACCTACATCAATCCTCAAGCGAGTGACAGGAAAATCATGAAAGTCAGCCATCTCGGTGTAGTCTTTCACGGATGTTTCATGGCTGGGTTTGCAATCATGCTGAATTATGCTGGAGCTACGAACAATTGGAGTACATACTTTCGACCGATCATCGCTTGTCCGGGCATCTTTCCAATGATGCTCACAATCCTCTGGTCTCGTCAGACAAGATTAGCCGCCATTGCTGCGCCAGCTCTAGGACTCTGCTCTGGACTGGCGGTTTGGCTTGGGCTCTCATACAAATGGGGCGGAACAATCAATATTAACACTACTCAACTTCAGCTCCCTGGACTATATGGAGCCACGACATCTTTCTTCTCACCACTGGTGTACTCAGTCCTCATATCCTTGATTTGGCCAGACCGGTTTGACTGGAGAGAGTTCCTGAGGATCGAGCTGATCGAGGAAAAGACTCCTACCTCAAGTTCACAGCCCAGCACGTTGGCTATCGATCGTATACCTGATGTGAACGATGAGAAGAAAGTAACTTCTGAATCCACAAGCTCTTCACCGCCTCTCACAATTCGACCCAACGCTGAAACAGATCTGGATGCTATCGTGCATCCATTCGGTGAAGAGACGATACGACATATCAAGAAGTGGTTGAGAATTGCAGTGGCATTCTTCATTCTCAACGTTCTTGTCACGATCATCCTGTGGCCGCTGCCGTTGTACCGAAACTGGATCTTCACCAAGAGTTTCTTCAGTGGCTGGGTGGTCATGGCGATGCTTTGGCAGTGGCTTGCGCTGGCTCTGGTCGTCGTGTATCCTGTATATGATGGGCGGCACGCGATTGCAAAGACCATGCGAGGTATGCTGAGAGACAGTGGTAGAATAACAAGATAGATATGAAATGGCGGTAGAAATCGAAAATGTAGCGATAGATGGCTAGATACAAAAGACTCCTTTTACACATAAACATAGCATAACATCATAATCTCATGACTCTATATCCCATCGAATCATTAAAGGAAATTATCTCTTCGATCATGACTCGATCAAGGGATCTTGGGCAAAATCCAAGTCACCACACTTTGCGGCGGGATTGTTCCGCTCCAAGTCTGCCCACTGGTAGTGTTAAGCGTCATATAAACACTGTTCGTAACAGTGCTGAGGATGACCACTGTCCGTGTGCCGTCAGGGTTGATGGAGCCAACACTTTGCACAGCCTGTCCATTCGAGTTGCTTCCGCCACCAGCGACAGGCAGAACTCTCGCACCACCAGGCATGAACTTACTGAACTGCGCCATCATGTAGTAAGCAGTGTTCAGCGTATAAGATCCATCATTGTTGATGGTCACAAGGCCAGTACAATTTGCGCATCCATTGTAGATGTGAGGACCGTTATTCACATCAGCTGCGAGATTCCATGCCATTGCTCCTGAAGCCCAGTTCTGTAGAGGACCCATAGTGAAGGCTGCAGCGTTATACCAGGGAGATGTGGAAGGCGTCCAGCATTCGGTCATGTATTGAATTACGTTTGTGTTGTTAGCTTTGAAGGAGGAGAGGACGTCCCAACCTGAGGTTCCGGAGTAGCAGTGCCAGGCTACGGTGTTGACGTACTGGCCTGCGTTATTGAGGATAGTCTGAGGGTATGAGGGTTGGTCGGTGTTGTGATCGTAGGCCCAGATCTGAGTGGTCAAGCCTGCTTGAGAGAAGGCTGGGCCGAGACGGTTCTTGATCAAGAGAGCGTTTTCGTAGTCATAGACGTACATAGTTGGGAATCCAGCAACAGAGTTGAGAGGTTCGTTCTGCAAGGTGATGGCGTTGACAGGTGCTCCAGCATTCTTGTAAGCTTGGATGTACTTGACGAAGTAGTTGGCGAATGCATAAGAGTAGTCGGTTTCGCTAGAGTTGAGGTATGTGTCTTGTAGATTGTTGTTATTGGCATTGCCGGCGAGGGCTTTGTTCCTCTTCATCCAACCAGGTGCACTCCAAGAAGAACCAAGCAGCGTCATTCCAGGCTGAGCTGTTCGCATCTTGGCGAGGACAGCGGCCATGGCAGTGCCATTCGTGCCGAGCGTGAAATTGGCCAGGTTTGGATCAGGCTGATTGTTGTTATCATCATACGTATAATTGGTGGCACTCATGTCAGAGCTGCCGATCGTGTGCCGCATAAGGGAGAAGTTCGCTCCAGATGTTGTCATCAAGGTATTGATCAGATTGTTCTGATTAGTGCTTGACATTCGATTAAACGTGACGACGGTGGAGTCGGTCACCGCCGCGCCGAAGCCGGTAATGTTCTGTCGGTACGCAGCTGCAGTGTCGTTGAGCACTAAACCCCAAGCTGTAGTTCCAGACGGCTGAGTGCCGGCACCACGTGCAGGCGCAGTAATTGCACTGAGCTTGTATGTGCCATTGTAGTTGCTGCAATAAGCTGATGCCGAAGATTGCCGGATCTCTAGAGGCCAGGCAGCGGTGGAGATGGCACTGGCAACAACTGAGACGATGGTGAAGCTCAGCATGATGACAGTCGATGGTCGTATTTCTCAAAATTCTGTTTCTGCGCTGGTCTTCTGATTGCGATGCAAAGAAGGTGTTATATGTCTTCGCCGGCTTCGACAGCTATGACACTATAGCGTCATGGCGCTGCTCAGGCAGTCATCCAGATCGTCTATCACCAAAAGGCATCGGGGTCTCAACGAGGTCCAGATTGCTCGAAGCGTGTTCCTCCAAAGCATGATGTGGAAGCCACAAATCCCGAGAAAGGCAATGAATGAGGAGAAGTGCATTCAACAGCCTCGCAAGGAGTCTCGCATTGTCCAGGTATTGGTGATGAAAGAGCGCTACTGCTAACGAAGACTGACGTCGCTCACACGGTGCCCACCAAAACCTCGTCCAGACCGTAGTCTTCGCAAGATGATCCACTGTGATACGTCTAGCTCCAGAAAGATTTTGTGAAAAGTGCGTAGACTTGCAGGCTGTTACAACAATGCGTTTCCCAAGAAAGGAGCTGTGCCCCTTCAGTGTTCGCTTCGCCGCTAAAAGGTATTTGCGCCAGCCCATTAGAGATGCCCAGAGGTACGCCATGCTCTGAGTGGCAACACTCAGGCACTAGGAAGAGTTCAGCTTGGCCGGGTGAGTACGTATGCGGAGCTTTGCATAGAGCACCGTCATCGGTTAGCGAGGAATGAGTAGCGACTGATGGTGACTGGAGTGAATGAGAGTGCATCTCAGCTTGGCGTGCGGTTCCGGTAGCCCTATCCGCTCATACGCTGCAGGAATAAGGACGATTCCCAACAGCAAGCCCTCCGATCAGGTAAACTCACGTAGCCGAGACAGACTTTGTGCCTGCCAGGTGGCATACCGAGCATACGTGGCCGTCCCCGAAGCTCAGGAGGCATTGCATCTAGAACTGATACTGGCGGCATTCGGCGCAGTGGCGAGGATGAACGGTGCCCTCACACTCTTTGCAGCTCGGTGGCGGCCACGCTGTGAAGTTTCGTGTGGACTGCGAACTGCCGTTGTCTGGCCGTCAACGATGCGTGGGTCGGATGAGCAGGCACTGTCCGGCGCACTCTGCAGGAGCCTCGTCCATAGACTGAACGGCACATGCAGGTATTCATCGATTGAGGTCATGGCGATGACATCGCAGCTATCGACCTTTCGCAGGGCAGGTCTGACTTCCAAGCTTGTTTCCGCATGTTCGATGGAGCTGCTGTCACTCGATCGACTTGCAGCTCTGCTGGGTATTTTCATCGCTTATCGCCGCCCAAGTGATGTGTCGCCAACTTCTGATCGTGCTTCTCACAGAGGAGGCTGGTCAAGGTCCACTGTTTGCATTGAGCAGACTTGATAAAGCGGTGCTGCGCCTCGGCCCATATGCAGGCGAGGTCATCCTGACTGGTCATGGTCCATCGACTGCGAAAGCTCTGCTGCATATTCACAACGTGATTGGCTTTACCTGAAGGTCATGGCTAGTCTCGGACTGTGCGCTTGTGCAGGAGCGCCGTGGAGGTCGCACTTGAGCTTAATTGCCATGTAGAGGCTCGACAAAGATCAGAGGGACGTCCGAAAGAGTTTCGAACTTGGCTGGGTGGCATCCGGGGAGTTGGTACCGCATCCGGAGAAATAGGTGGTCACATGCATACACATGTCTTCCGGGCTGTGATCTACGTCGCAAAGCTCGGTAGCTCACTTCTCATCCAGACTTCAGCCTCGCCAGCCTGCCAAGATGTCCAGTATTGAGACCACGAAGCCGACATGCAGACGCAGGATCTGCTTTGCTCACGAATCCTGCTGCAATCATGGAAACCTCAGCAGAACAGCACACTATGAGATTGTTAGCCCGAGCTTATTCCAAACTTACTATCGTTTCTGGAAATTCGCTAAGCAGCTGCATTTCTTCGTCACCAATAGATCAGCGATGTAGGTAGTAACCTCCGCGTGTACCGCATCCTCCACAAAGATGCTTTGATCGACCATGAGATATGACAGCGGAGTTGATACCGCGTCCGGGTTTACATGCCTCGAGTCGCGGCGACTGTACGCACAGTGATGTCGAAGTGCGTGTCCGAAAGCCACTGGAACTTGATCGATCCGCCCTGACTGCGATCGTGACCGAACGATACAGGCAGAATGTCAGATGCCAGGTCCGAAGTCGTGAAGTTGAACATAGCTCGGTACAGTGCCAATCGTAGCTCTGCGGCAAATCTTCGAGGACCCATGCATAAAGTCTTCATTTTCAACTTGGGCCGGTACTTCGTTGTTTCCCGCAAACAGCAAGGGCTATACGACGACACGGTATAGCATCGAGTATCGAAAGATGAAAGAACTTGTCTCGCCCTGTGTGTCATCAATGTAGAATTGCAATACCATTACTTTGGACTGAGTGTCGTCGATCCTGCTTCGCATTGTTCCATGAGTGCTGTCAATCATATCGCCGAAAGAGACGGCAAACAGTGTTTCTTGCAGTATACTCGGGCTCGGTGGGCTTGCGATTTGGAAACGTTTGAGATTGCTGCGTAGGCAAGCATAAGGAGGTCATTGCTTGCATTGACAGTCCAACCATACTATGAAGGTAAGTGCAGCATAGTATGGACTCAATGCAAGTCCGATGGTTCTTCCGGTTGAAGCCGTGAGTCCTGATGCCAGAGACTTTCTAGGGAGGTCGCGGTGCGCGTCTACAGATCAGATTAGAGCGCGTCGCAGCATCCAAGTCGTGCCAAGCACAGAGCCCGGAGGATAGCCGGCAAAAGGTCCACGGTAAGCATCGTCTGCTCCATCTTTTAGTAGTGTGATGGTATGACAGCCGGTCCAGGCATAGAGGAGTGCTCCGACAAGAGGATGGCGTGGTTGGTCTGTGTGTGTTGTGCAGTGTGGTTACCGCCAAGGAGATTTCGGGAGCGGAAGTCGGCAGGAAGCGAGATCTGATCGGCAGTTTGAGCCCCACGTGAAGCGAGACCTTAGGCACGCGTACATCGAAGGAAGGAGCACCCAAGCATCCAGCTCTCCCGAGACATACACGTTCGGCCGCATCGCAGGCGACATGGAGCAAGAGACCGAGCGTGGAAGAGTGAAATTGCTACTGTAATGGCGAATCGGAGAACGCTGGGAGGGGGCCGGGTATTGGGCAGCGGCAAGAGCATCGAACCTCCACGGCCAGCGCCATCGCCAGCACAGAAAGCTGCTCAGACCCAGGCGCAGGCAGTGCGCAATACAGGCCTATTGTCACCCTCCGAGAGCTCCGTATCTCTCAGCTCACAGACCTCGAGCACGCCCATATCGACCGATCATGAAGACCTCACATCCCGCATCGCCCTGGACGGCGATGGCGTGGCTCAAGCGGCCGCTGCGGCTACAAGTCGCATGGTGTGCCCAATATGCAACGAAGAGATGGTATGAAGCACACACATGAGTGCAATCGGGCGAAAGCTGGCTGACACGCGCCAGATGACTCTACTCCAGCTGAACAGGTAGGTACGCAGGTCTTGGACAGCTCTGTTGTAGAGCGCGAGCCAGGTCTGACGGGAAGTAGACATATCGATGACAACCACGCCAATCTAGAAGAAGTCGAACAGGACGAGGCCAAGACGTGGTTCAAACAGCAGATGACCAAGGCCAAGAAGTTCCAGCCGCTTGCCTTGATTAATCAAAAGCTGCGCGGGCTGGAGGCGTTCGAGTCTAACAATGATGTTCCCCCGATATTGAGCCAGGCTGCTCGTATAGTCACGGAGGGCCGTGAACCTTCTCCTGCGCCGGCACCTAAAGCGCCTGTAGCAGAAGCCCCCGACCCGGACGAGGTTGTGACCAGAGCACACTGGCAGCGACCCTACGGCGGCGAAGCCTGCTCGGATCCCATGTGTGGGAAGCGACTAGGTCCGGCGAATGGCCAGATCAATTGTAGGCACTGTGGTAAGCTCTTTTGTGAAGAGCACACCATGTATCAGATGAAGCTTTCGCGTGCTGCCAAGCATGAGCCGGTCCGCGGTTTGTGGTGTCGTGTATGCGAGACTTGCTATAAAAGCAGACCCGGCTACAACGACCACACTGGCTTCGAGAGGAACCACACAGACTTCTTCAGGGCTGCTAGACGGAAGAATGTCGATAAGCACTATCTCGAACAGAGCAGGTTGGAGACCAGGCTCACGAGGTTAACCCAACTTCTCGCCGACCCACCGCCGCCAGACCAAAATCAAAGCACGACTAATTTGCTGTGGTCTTCAATCGCTGGCAACAAGAATCATCTTCGCACCTTGGAACAGGCCGTCGTGCCTTGGGAAGATGATGCTTCCATCCACGAATGTCCTTTCTGTCAGCAGCCGTTCTCACAGTACAGCCTCCGGAGACATCACTGCCGAATCTGCGGTCGTGTCGTTTGCGGCGATCCTACAACGGCATGCTCGTCGGAAATTGGACTCGATGTTGAAACGAGTAAGCCTACGCACATCCGTCCTTTGTCGTCACTAATGAAGCGCAGATGCTAATTCGTTGTCAGAAAAGCCAGGAGTCGGTAAGGTCGCAGTCGATGTACGCATGTGCAAAGACTGCCAAAGAACCATTTTCAGCAAAGCGGACTTCGAACGAGAGCTCAATGCACAGCCGCCTGATCAGCGGGCCTTCAATAATCTCATACAGTTTGAACATGGCATCAGACTACTTCTTCCAAAGTTCCAGCGGTTGCTTGGTCCACTCCAGGATCCAGAAAATCCACCAACACCAGCGCAGTTGGCGGAGGCATCGAAAGTACGAAAACGACTTATGGATGCCTTCACGCAGTACGACGTTGCGGCGAGACGAATTCGCGACCTCCCAACCGAAAGTCCCACCCAAGAGCGATTGCAAAAGGCAATCTACTCCCAAGCCACGAATTTTCTGCATATACACATGTTGCCATTGAAGTCTTTGCCCAAGATCATGAGACATGCGACTCCGAACGGCATGCGGGGTCCACCGAGCCAGACGAACGGCAAAGGCCAGACAGCTTTGTCGGCCATTAATTACAACCGCATCGCGAACGGTGCTGGATCCAGACCTAGTTCCAGTCGCGCTAGCAGCGAAAGCTCAGTCGCCGTTACCGCTCTGGAAGCTGAGGAGAAGCAGCTCAAAGAGCGCTTGATAGTGCTCGAAGAGCAGAGATTCTTTGTCTCAGAGATGATAGCAGACGCCAACAAGCGCCGAAAATTTGACGAAGTATCAGCACTCAGCCAAAATGTGGAAGAGATTACCAAAGAAGTCGATCAGATCCAAGCTCAGTTGGCTGGGATGGACTTTGCAAGTGCATATGCCGCAGATGCTGTCGTCAAGTGAGACAAGATCAATGAGGACTTGTGAAACACCATACCGAGGAAAGGATCTGAATGACCATTACTACGAGGGCTCGGCCACGCCGTCACGAATGGTCTTGTGGATTCTGAATCGAACCTGCGGGCGTAATCTCAGTGGTCCGTTGGCCGTTGGATCAATCGTGCTTGAGGACAGCCCAACGAAAGAATGCTCGCGTGCGACTGAAAGCATCCCAGCTTGGCAGGATTGACCCAGAAAGGAACAGGCACATGGAACTCTAGTCGAGGCGCCCGCTGCCTTAGGAAACCAGAAAGAGCAGGAAGCCGTCTCCAGACACTGCAATGACAAGGCCTGATCTGGTCTGCGCATTAGCGCGCCCTGTCTTGCATTACCAGAACATAGAGGATAGATACTTGAGGAAGGAACGATGATTAGGCTACTCATACCATATATGGGCGCTGTTCAGATGGTGATCACAATACACATGTTCAAATTGGAATCGGATCGAAAAGGTGGAGTATGAGCAAAGATTAAATGATCAGTGGAAAGAACTTCGTCTTGTGACTACAACTTACCAAGCGTTTAGGGACATATTGCAAGAGCAGCCACGCAAGAGACCACAAAGCTTACCCGTGAGGACAATCGAGGCGCCCTATCGTTCAGATTACTCTTCGATCACGGAAAGCTGGTGTCCCTTCTGGAGGTATACTGCGTGCTTTGGCACCTCGGTCTTGGGAGATACCTGAGGAGAGTCCGGCGCCCCAACAACACCGGAAAACCAAGAGAAGCTCTCGCTACTACCGTTGGACCATGAGTAATCGGAGCCCTGGTCTTGATCGTCCAGGTCGACGAGCCATCCACCCCAGACCGAGCAACCATTCGCGTACCTGCCCCGCTTGGAGTGGAAATTGACCAAGTCCTTAAGAGGATCGACGCCGCGCTCTTCGAGGAACTGAATTCGCATTTCGAGGTCGTCTGGGAAAGAGTCTTGCATGTCGGCATTTTCTGCTTTCATGAGGGAGATGAGCTTGGCGATGCGGTCGTGCTGGCGCTCAGCGGGCGTGACGTTCGGGTCTTGTGGCGTGTTGAAGTTCTCGGACAGGAGAAGATGTGGACGACCTCCTGAGGTCGAGACGTCGAAGGGATGGCTGATTGCTGGACCAGAGTGCTGGTGTTGCGATGATTTGCCAAGAAGCTTTCGCAATTTCCGCATTGGTGCGGGGAGTGGCTTACTGGAGGGCATATTAGTAGATGAAGAAGATGGCAGTTCTGAGTTCAACTTGCCTGGAGTTTCTTTGGGCTTCTCGAACATGTTGAGAAGAGTTCGAGAAGTAGAAGCGTTGGCCGGCAACATAAAGGAGTGTGGTGAGTGACGAAGACTGTTGGCCAGCAACGTGGTGCGTGAAAGGGTGAGTAATGAGCTGATACCTGACAATCACAATCTTTGTATGAGAAAGCAAGCCAGTTGCCTTCGACAAGATCGCGCTGATACGGATAGCTAGGTAAATGCCCCACTGGTCTTTCGAAAGGCTATCCGCCAGCCTTGCAATATATGCTGGTGATCTTCTGGAGCACAAAGACGATTCGCGGACAATGAAAGGAATCGAGGTCAATTTGGATTGAAAGACCTCGCTCAAAGAACGCAGTCGAGTCTTGTTCGACACAATAGCATTCTTGTCAGCAACAAAGAAAACCCGAACGGACGATCGAGCCTGTGAGACTGACTCCCGCAGAGCCTTGTGCACTCAAGTCTCACATGGCAAGCCAGCCTTGTCACAGGCATGAACGCAGGCGCTTTACTCTTTTTGGTAAGCAAACACCACAGCTTTACCCACTCAGATGAACTTCCCTATTGTTGAACCGCATTCTGACCGCTCCACATGTGATTGTCGAGCTACTTTTCCGAAGATCTTGTGCTATTGCACTTGACTGCTTCACTCGTCTCGATAATTTATAACATTCTGTTCCATGTGGCTTCTTGTTCTTCTTTCTATATCCAGCATTTCAACAACTACGACAAGCTACGACAACCCACGACATCAGCATCGATTTCATACTTCTCATATCACTCAGACTCTTCCGACTCTTCCGACTACGGCCAAACTACTACGCATTCTTCTTTGCTACTATTTCTACACTATGGACGGTAACACCGGAAATGACCATACCATATCAATCTCGACAGACCACAACAACTTCGACACCGACGCACTATGGCACAACGCCCAAATCGAGTCGCCAGATGATCCGGCTGCTGCCAACGAGATCTTTCGCATGGCAGATGAGCTGCCTCTAAATCATCCTGCATTTAGATCCGATCCCGAACAGTTCGAGCATTTCGAGCGGCGCGATGGCATAATTGACCGAGAATGGGACCCTTACCGGGAAGCTTCGCATGGTAGGCTTCAGCGTGACCAGGATATGCCTCTCGATTCCTTGGTCGATCGTCACGACTCCGTTGTGACTACAGAGGGTCAAGGCGACAAGCATGAAGCAACTCAGCCGGAAGTCCGTCTACCATCACAGACATCGCCGGGAGTTCAGCCAGAGGATGTTGAGGAAGCGATCTATCAATCTACCATGGACCACCATGCCGTCTTCGGACGGTCAGTAGATGAGCCCGACGATGTGGACATCGCTGAGGACGACTGGCAGCTCTTTGAGACTGGAGTCGAAGAGATGTCTGCATCGAGGTATCCTAGATCATTGACGGTGCCGACAGCCACTGTCGAAACGCAACAAACCAATACATCTCTGCCAAATGGACACGTTGCTACTTTCACGATGACGAACAACCCTGCCAAGACTGAGGAAGGAGGCTTTCAATACACCAACAACAACTCTGACGGCGGTTACATATTTCAATATCCAAACGCAGTCCAGCCTGCTGGCTATGGAAGGCCGTTCCAGGACTACAACGACAACTACGCGTACACAGAACCACCGCGCGATGATTCTGCGGGTCCCACCCCCTTAGAGCAGGACAATTCGATACTTAGAATCTCTGCACTCCATCCTGCCGCTCCTTCCCAGCAAGCTTCATCAACTACGCCGGATCAGTCGCAAGCAATCGCTCCTAGACGATTGTTGAGTGAGCAGGAGAAGATCCACTTAGCACATTTTGTAAACAGCAAGCAGGTGGCATATGGTGATCAGATCAATGCCATGATCCTGAATCACGAGGTTGACTACTACCCACCTATGCCGCTCATCCCATATCCAAAGCAGCAGGGCAAGACAAGCATCGATCACGGTTTACCTGATCAGTACGAACATTTTAGCACCGAGGAGATCCTTGCAGGAGCAGTTCATCCTGATCAGATGTTTGGCGGATTGATCCTTCGACTGTCCAAGACCTACAACAATAAGGAGCTTGGTGACAGAATCGACGCGCTTCTTGGCAAGAAGATGGATCGAAGCACATATACTTTCCGCATTTCGAATGCTGTCAGAGCCTTTGCGCTGAAAGAGGGCATCACGACGGAGCAGTTCAGGGCTCGGCTAAATCAACAGCGCCCAGCTCAGGCTTCAAGGAATTAAAGACTATGGTAGCCTTGAACGGCTTTTGCGTCGATGATCAGTAAGATGACGAGATCGAGAGACTGTTCACATGGCATTGGACCCTAGCCGAAGGGGAAATAGAACAAGATCATGAATATTCTCCATAGTAATCACGAGTTCATACTGATTTCCCTAAACAGATCGTACCTCATCGACATGAATCTTCTGCGTTTGCCTTTGTGTAGATAGAAGAAAGCGTTGTCTCAAGAAGAATCACGAAAGTGAAGCAAAGCGCTTTGACCCCTTCCCAGTCCTGCCATTTAATGCAGCTTCCCTTCGAACCTCCACTACCTCGCATTATCGCCGGACTCGAGAAGCGCTCTCAACACATGAAGCCCAGGATAAGAAAAGTCAATCGCGCCAGTCGAAGCATTACAGCGCAAGAATTTCTTGCTAAGTACAACGACGTTTGCTCGTACCATCAGCCTGGTCTCTGTCTTAGCACATCACCTCACTCGGAAAGGACTTCTCAACCTCAATACTCTCACGTCACGCCATCGTATCAACCAGTCAACCGTCAAATCAACTTGCGGTCTGAAGTCACGGACCGACAGCAGTGCCGCATGCCATCTTTCCACTGGAAAGCGAGTGGCCGTCAGCAGTTCACAGCAGATCGCTCGGGCTACCCACTCATGCCCGAGCCAAGCATGTCGCAACCAAACACTGGGGCGACTGCAGGTCAATTCGAATCGCTATCCATACCTCACCTGCAGACATTCCAGATTCCAATCTCAGGTATCTCCGGTTCCCAGGGTTCCTTTCTGCCGATCACTGGCACCGTCGAGGCGGCGCAGAAGTTCCATCAGGCTGCTCAAAGCCTGATACCTCAAGCAAACGAGCCACAAGATATGATGAGCGCTTTTCAGAACTCTTTGCACGTCCTGCAGATGGAGAATGTGTTCCCGACCAACGAACAAATCGAGACATCAGAGCGACAAGGTGGAGCATTCTGTGCTGTAGATAATCCCGTGCCAGACAATCAACCAAGTGTCGGCGGCCGAGGTAGTCCGCCAATCAAGAATGCCTTCTTCATTGACGGCGTCCTCGCATTTCTTCGACACGGAGCGGCGTACCATGGGCATCAATACTGTTTCGAGCTCGGCTTGCTGACACATGATTTTGGTCACAATACTCATCGCATCGACATCTTTCCGTCCGAAATTGGCAAGCCAACGACCCATACTCTTTGGATGCTGAGAAAAGTTCAAGCTACTCAAGGCTTCTTCGTCGAATACGAGGAGAGCTATTTGGGCTTCACGTTTCGATCAGATCACCCATTGACCAAACCGAAACCTAAGCCCAGCATCAGTCCAGCACACTTTCGCAGCGGCAAAGATTTCACAGAACGCTATACTGTCGATCAAATTCTTAACGGCAAAGCTGGATTGAACCCCGATCACTTTTTTGGCGAAGTCTTGCTATACGTTGCAATGGGAGTCAAGAACACGAACCTGCTGACCGAGAAGATTAACAATCTTCGTCAGAGTCCAACTTCGCCCAAGCTGACCAATAACAACCTCACCAAGAGGATCACTGCCGCGCTCAAGGCCAAAGCTTGGCTTGAGGATCGCTCTGAAGACGAAGTTATGGACGAGTACGACATCATTGTACGTGGCAAAGTCAATACTCGTCGGAAGCAGATTCGAGATGGAACCTCGAAGAGAAGCAAGAAGCGTAAGGTAAGGATACCGTGCCGACCATAGTCGACGATGACGATGATGAGGAGGATGAGAGGATGGCGGAGATCTCAGAAGACCAGGAAGAGGCCGAGATGTCTGATGAGGAGGAGACTGATGACAGTTCGAGTCCGACTTGCTCACATGCTCGCCGTGGCCGCTCCAGTCGTCACCAGGCTGTATCGTATGCTGAGCCAGGCTTTGAGAGTGGCGGAGACGATGAGAACGAGGAGATTTCGGGTCAGCCTCGCAAGAGAGTCAAGCTTCGCAGGTCGTTTATTGAGTCTGATGACTCTGATGTGTACGAGGATTGAGTTATGCTGGACGCTAAGCAGCGGATAAGGCTTACAGGTTGGTCGTGAACTTAGCATACAGAATCAAGTCTTGCCTCTCTCGTTTCATTCGTTATCTTGATCCTCCCAGAAGACCAAAGTCCTCACCTCGACCGACTCCCTTGGTGGTCCATAGTCTTCATCGCAAACGAAAGCCGTATGCAAAGTTCTTCGCGCTATGCCAGTCTTCTTTGAGTCGAATATCTTGATGAGAAGAGCTTCCTCAGGTTCCAGTTTCGAGCAGTAGTACCACTTATGCTGGTCCTCACTAGATGGAGGTGCCACTGACCAGGTCTCAACGTCGTTCCTGTTGTACGCTGCTCTTGTCACTGGATTCAGATTCTCCTCGTCACCGGGTCTTCTAAATCTCGCAATTACCGGCCTCAACTCGCTATCATCGACTGAGCGAGCATCGCACATCGTGAGGTTCTCTCTTGTAACAGTGTTGCCAATCGGGCGCCAGATATTTATGATTGCCCATCGGGTCTTACTCAAGTTTCCGGCTTCTTGTGGGAGGTAAAATTCCAGTCGAGTCTTCGCTCCATCGTAGGAGTAATCAACATGAATGTACCGAGCCGTGGTCGGGATTGGTGTCCGATCGATATCCTGCATCTCTTTCGTCCTTTCGCGAAACTCATCCCAGCTCTGACGTCTGCAGACGTGGCCCATTACGTGTACACGACTGGCTCCTGTCCTACAGTGATGGCTCAACACAGCACTCATTGGAGCCTCTAGGTGCGACTTACATCCTCTTCACCAGCTCAGCACATTCCGGGTAGTATATCGTCTTAATCGTCTCAAGGTCAACGAACTCTTTCTCCGTGGCAGGTTCCCTGACATGCTGGAAGCCTTGCTTATCCAAATGAAACTCATTTTCACTGCCTCTAATGTCCATGATCGGTACCTCCACATATTCGAAAGGACGTCGCTTCTCCCCAACTGTTCCGAACCAGAAGTCTTTGTAGCCGCCTTTAGCAGGATCGAGGAAGTAATTAAGTGTTGACTTGACGACGTGAGGTCGGTCTTCGGTCTCAGCGTGAGGCATGGCCCTGATCGTCAGTGGAATTCACGAGAAAGCTACCAAGGCTTTGCAGAGGACGTCTGCGGGCTGAGGTGCTTCTTGAAGCCTTCATAGCTACCGATTGCCAGTGTTTCGCCGACCTCTCGAGCTAAGCAGAATGGCAGTCGTACTCTCGCAGAGGCCTCCAACCCCGCGGCGTAAGCTTCCGCACGTGGGAGGCTTGTCGATGTTTTCAAAGACATGAACCTGGAGCGGTGAAAAGTTACGAAGATCAGCCGCGCCGGCGCCAAGGCTGTTCCGGTAAGGCTGCGAGGTGCTATTCTACACAATCATCCACATTGGGCTTTCAGCTCGCGTATGTACAGAACATCATGCTGCTGGCCTCTTCTTCCACAAAGGTCACTGTGTCTTTGTATCCTCGTAAGCAACCGTAGTAGCCATTCATCTATTGCTCGACTGTTGAATCAATTGGGGTATCACAGTCGAAGTCGGCAAAGAACTCCAAATCCCAGTTCCAACTAGCTTCCGGAATTGGAGGCCTCATTGCCTCACCTTTCTCCTCGAAGAAGCGTATAAGCTCTGGAATAGCTGATGTATCGAGCCCAGTAAAAGGAGTATCGCGCACTTTCTCCAAGCACATAGTCAAAGGTCCTCTATCACGACCCTGCGGCCAATCCTCTCGTGGAATTCTCTGGCCGAGCAGTGCAAGCTTTGTTCTTTCCAGAGAGGGAGGGTAAGTCTGACCTCCCGCCCAGTGGTTAGATGTCATTCGATCATCGGGTTCTGGGACGTTGGGTGCCCTTAGTGGAATAGGGGCAATCTGCATCGCTTCAATCATACGTTTTCGAATTAGGTTTCTGGTCCAAACAAATTTCTCGTGAGTGAGATCATTTCGTATGGAAAGTAGACATTTCGCAACCATTTCCGCGCCGATTCCGTTTCGGATCCAGCGGACGAGAATCTCCTTGATGCATATACAGTCGGGGAAGAACGTCAGCAGCTCTCTTGTTCCATAATCGATGTCGTGGGGCAACTCCAGAGTACGAATAGCGACACCTTGATGAAGAACTGGTTGAGGCGGCCCAGTATTTTGTGGTGCAGCTGATGCCGTCTGGCGAGGTCCTGAATGCTCGGGATCGGTCGGCGCTTGTGGGGTGTCCGCTCGTGTTGACGTTGTCTTGTCTTTCTCATCCAACTTGTCTCCTGGCAACCAAGCGCCCCCTTTGTGATGCTGCATTGCTGAATATCGAACAGCAAGTCTCGAGAAGAAGGCCCTTTTCTGTTGAAGCTTTTCGTGAAGACTAGGTCGGATGCGGTTGAGGGAAACAGTCAAATTCTGGTGCTTCACTCAAAAAGGTGCTCTGCCAATCAATGTCGAAGCATGAATGTGGCTGGTCGCTGGAACTACGTCAAACGAAAGGTAGACCTTGTCTTGAAGACGCGAAGCAAGAGCATTGCTGGTTGCTGGAAGGAGCATGTTTGCTGCACCCTTCGAACCTGTCTTCAAAGACACTGCCTCGTGATGCCACATGATGCGAAGCAGGATGAAAGAGAACTCGCAGCCATTCTTCTCCAAGCCATATTTTCGCATCGCACATTGTCGAAGTTCCAATAATAATTTGATCCAGTCAAGCAGTAAGTTGCATCATTCACGTGCACGGGCCGAGGCGTTACGCTTTGGACTCGTCGACTTGATGATGAGCTAGCAGTCAGCTCAAAACTTGTCGTACCAGATTGCGAAAGAGTGCGAAAGGGGGACTGAGCAGCGGCATCGCATTGTGCAAGCTGCAGTAGTCGCCAAGCCCTGCGACTACTGCTACCGATCGTGAAGTTGCGAAACGCCTCGGGTTGACGCATGGTACTGAGATGTTAGTATGTTCAAATAATTGCTGGCAATAAGTGGTTAGGGAGTATGAGTCGACATGGTGTTGATAGCTCCTGCCTACTTTTCTTTGTCCGGATGCGGCAGGTTCGAGGATGTCCAAAGGCTCCTTTGTTTGAAAGTCAATGTTCTGATCGCGATTGAGCATTGTATACTTGCAGGCTCAAAGACAACGCATTTTTAGTCCCGTAGGGTTGATATGCCGGACGCTGAGACCTATCAAGACTAAAGTGCGATCTCTGCACCTTTAGGTCCAGCAATAATCGTGACCTTCTCATCTTGCGAACCAAGATCACTTCCATGATCGTACCTAGCGCCGTTGGCGTCGTGAGTTGCATCCCATTCGTCGACTTGACTCAAAGGCACCTTGACCAGACAGTGTGTCTGAGCGCCGTCTCCAAGAAGGAGCAGTTCTTGGCGCATCTTGTATCCTCGAAGCTTGGGCAGAACAATGATCCAGGTGATGTAGTAGACTGCGCAGATGACCAGAATAGAGATGCCCACGACGATGTACGTGCCATACCAGAAAGACACATCTCCTCCATTCGCGCCACCGGTTGGTGGGTACCATGGCATGATGATGAGGTAAAGCTGAACTGCGATGTTGAACACGAGAACCACATTCCAGGCTTTGAAGGTCGGCCTCGGCAAACCCAGCTTTCCGCGATGGTATCGCAGAACGTAAATACCGGCTGCCATCAGCAGATTGAACACTGAGCTTGGATAGATCTGCAAATCTGTAATAAAGCTGAATGCGTCTCCAGCGGGAGGAGCCAAAATCATGATTATGGTCAATGCCCACTTGACGAGATATGGACCAGCAGGGGTTCCAAATGGCTTCGTAGATGCCCAGAATGATGGCCAAGGTAGCACACCTGTCGAGAAAGATCCATGATTAGCGTTGTGCGCACTTAAATTGGACTCCTCAGCTAACTTACCTTGACGACCACACTCACGTATCACCCGCGACTGCCCAAGCAGAACTGCAACAAGATTGCCGAAGGAGCTCAGTGCAATCAAGAAGTTCAGTCCACGCACAGCACCGTGGTTGCCGAAGACATTTGTGAAAAGCAGGCCAGCTGCGATTTCCTTGCCGGCGATGATCTCTTCCTTCGGGATGGCGGCGAAGAATGCAATATTGGCCAGGATGTACAGGACAGCGACCAACGTTACCGCAGCGAATCCATTATTGCGAATGCTCTTGACAGGATTCCTGACTTCGTTGACCACGTTGAAGGCATTCTCGTACTGGAAATATAGTCAGCGTTTTCATTTCACATGAAAAGAAGGTCGTGATTCTTACGCCAGCATCTGAGAGCACAGTTAGCGTGAGACGTCGGCGTATGAGTGATGATACTGACAAGCAAAAATGATTTTGTACATGGCATTGGTAACGCCATAAGGGGATGCTTCGCCAGCAAAGGCGTTCTGGAAGTTCAACTTGGGATTCTCGATGCTCGTATGGCCTCCAAGTACGACCAGTCCAGTAATGGCAATGAAGATCAACGTGACTAATTTGATCGCCCCAATGACATTGCTTGCGATGTACGAGAATCTTGTATGAAAGATCACGAACAGGACTGCGATCGTATAGCAGGCAATGGCCAGTCCTTTCGTCTCCCAATTGGAAGGTGTATGATCTCCGATTGCAAAAAGATACTTTGCCATGACCACAGCGTTACCGCTAGAGAAGGATAGTATCACTGACTGTATAGCAAACGTCGTCGGAAAGAACCATTTCGGTCTTGGGTATGCCTGTTCCAAGTAGGCGACTTCAGATCCAGATCGAGATGGAAAGTACGCAGCATATTCGAGGTAGACTGAAAGCGACGACATCGAAGTCAATAGTCCGATGAACCAAAATATCAGCGAGAGTCCAACGGATCCGGTGCCCTTCAAGATAGACGAGGCTGGTCACAGAAGTTAGCTTATTCGCAATATTCTGATAGACTTTCGCATCTTACGAGTCGAAAAGATACCAGTGCCCACCATCTTCGACAAATTGAGAAAGATGATAGTCACCGGCCCGACGCTGTATCCCAACGGTGACTGCACTTCGACCGGGGCTCCACTTGTCTCTTGATATCCGACAGGTGCATCGTTTCCACCTTGCTGTCCGACATATTTCAGGTCGCCATCAGAGACTTGAACGTCGCCACTGGCCGTGACTGATTGAACATTCGAGATGTTCCGATCTCCATCATTGCCGTGCTTGAATCTGTTTCGAAAGAGAGCTGACATTATGACAGGGCCGTGACAATGGTCGATCCCTGCGTGCCAAGAGACAAGGCGCGAATGCCTGTGTAGTAGCACAGTAGCAGTACAAATAAGGCGTGTCGTGAGGCCTACATATAAGGTTCTGAGAGATCCATCACGTCTTGACGCTGCGGAGCACTGCGACAATGGTCAGCACTTGAGTTCAGATTTCGACATAGCACGCCATCGCACAAGCTCGCCAACAAACATGGATGTGCGAGACGATCCCCACCAAGGCACATGTCTCCCACGCTGCGATGCCACGCAGACGAGGTCAAGAACGTACGGTCGCCGTTTCAAGCCCTTGGCGCGACTATAGAGTTGCAGTCAACCACATCTGAGGCGTTTGACGGCTAGTCTTGCGTGTCGCTTTGCACCCACCGACAGCTCCGCTCAGCGTTGCGCCATAAGGGATGAGGAAACGCAAGACGAACGTTGTCCAAGCTTGCTTTTGGGTGTTCGCAGTAAGTGCAATTCGCAGCAAATACTTCAGATATTGAATGCGGGCTTTTCAAAAGATTGCACGACAAGAAAGCTGTGCTTCTTGGCGACACTTGGTTGAAATTTGTCCAATCAACTTATCTCAGGCCGTGGCACATTCGCGAACAGCTAATGCCGTATTACATTCATTGCAGAGGCTTCGTCTTACCAGCACTTGAGCTTCGAATCCTTGGCTCAAGTGGAAACACGGAGTTCTCTGGCTTCACGTTGCCATAGACATGATCCCAGCGACCTTGCAGTGCAGCTGGAGTTGGCCAGGCGTATTCTGGATCTCGCAGCCAGAGCCGAATGAGATGGCGTCTACGAAGCCGTTAGCTAGATCAGAGCACAGACTACTATCAAGTTATGGCTTACTGCTGCTCTGGTGTGTCCTTGAATGCATCCCGGGCGTGAAATATGTTGAGATTGTTGGCATACTGCACGTCACCTTTCTGAAAGTCCAGAGTTACAGCGTGTTTCTCAGCGAGAAAGTGCAAGGTATCAAGAGCTTCGGCCTGTGCTTCCGTAATAGGCGGAATGTTCTCAGAACGTGGCAGGCCCCAGTAGCCGGTGAATGTACGTCTTGCATACTGAATGATCATTCGTTCTGGCGTAGATGCGCTTTTAGGAATATAGTGAAGTAATGGCCGCAGTGAGTACTGCTGGCCTTGACCAGAGAAGCTGGCGCAATGTCAGCATGAAGTTGTCGGACCTTGTAAGTCAGCACACATACTTCTCCGTCGGCCAGGGTTCGGCCAGGGTCCGTATCAAGTCAGGACGAGTTCGAGCGAGTTCATTGTAGACGGTCCATGAGCTGGAAAGCTTACTCTCGCCTCCAGATGCCGCAGTCTCGAGACAAGCCAGGGCAATGACATCCCCGGCGTCGGTATGGAAGACTTGCTTGTCGGTGGTATAAGCCGGCGCACCGATTTTGGAAGCATCTACAACGGCGGACATGTCCTTGATATGATTCAAGACAACATCAGCCGGTTTGCCTTCAAATTGATGGTCTTGCCGGCCTCTGATCGATGCCACGTGGCTGGAGACACCCGCGTAGATGATCACATTCTCTTCGCGAGTATGTTTCGCGAAAGGAAGGCCGCGCAGTACTTTGAAGCCGCGACCATTGTGGATCTCGTTGGAAATCTCCCGAAGATTATGATGTAGCTGAGGAAGAGGAAAAGATTCCTGATCGATGAATCCTAGAGGCCTATTCAACGCTACACTGTTGTCAGCAGCCGAGTTGACATGCGTCGCAGTTGCACGTACATTTAAAGTGCTTTAGTCCGGTTTCGATCTCCTGGAGTTCGGCTTCGTTCAGTTCATAGACAAAGTTGTATTTCTGAGCAACGTCTTTATCCCAGACTAGGTCTGATACGAGCTCCTTAGGAAAGCCTTCTGGCAAATCGTTCGATAACTGCTCTGTCGCCTTCCGACGATTGACGCGAGCGAGATATTTGTCTAAGTCGGGAGCATAATCGATATCAGGCTGTCCAATGGGACCAGCCCTGATGACCTGAGCGGTAGCCATTGCGAGGTATAGATGACGGCTGGGAAATGATGATGATAATTCATGATGCCCTGAGTGGTTTGCGTGATGAACATATAGCAGACAAGCTTTCGCCATACTGTGAGAAATCGCGTCAAGGTTAGGCGGGGCGGGGCAGAAAGCGGAGCTGATCCGTTTCAGGAAGGAGCGTGGACTGCTCCTGAATTAGTCTCAGGGGACGCTCAGACCACCTCTCGAAGCGAGCCAATCAAGCGCTCCGCGGGCTCCCTTCTAGAGGAGGTCTAAGGAAGCATCTAGCGCGTCTAGT
>JAASFE010002259.1:0-15959 GCA_013365205.1 Pseudocercospora cruenta
GGAAGAAGCCACCTATATTAGTGTGTGAAAGAGGCCTTGGCACTTGGCAGTGCTGACTGATCCACAACACATGCTAGATGAACATGTTGTCCGTGACGCGCAGCTGGACATATTCTCGAGAGCCCGCACTCTGTTTAACAGCAGTCTCGGTAAAGCGCGCGAACCTTGGGATCTTTCTGGATCTCCTGTCTACGATTCTCTCGACATAATGCATATGGGCATGGATTAGCTGGCTGCGAAAGTTGCGGAGTTCAATGCACGTATAGCTAGGCAATATGATAAACCAGGAGGCGCTGCTCCGCTACCAACTAATGATGCGCCAGATAAGTTCTTCGATCTTGATACCTGGGAGGACGTCGATGAGATTGATCTTACCGAGGCGGAGACGTAGCGGTGTATGCGTCGTACGGCTGTTTCATCAACTTTCGGAAACTATCTAAAGGCCGGCATTAATGGTCATTTGCGCGTTGTTGCCTTGGTGCGGTCATTTCAACTACATATATCAACTGTATCCTATTACTTAATATCTTTTACCCGTCATTTTCGTCATTTTGAGCGGCCAGTTTGCAACTGCACTCGTCAAAAGCGTCGCATCACAAGCTAACTAACTACATGTGACTGCCTTGTTAATGCATGACTTATGCAGTTACTACCGTCATTTACTACTGTCTATCAGGCGACACGTAAACCTTACCCTTGTTCGACTAGGCTATATAAATCACCAACCCCAGCTGCTCTGTAGCCTTCTTCTTCCATACAACAAACACCACAAGTATCAAGCTATACCAACACCGACTCACGCCTCCACATCAACTAACAACTGTATACCCATTGGTATATCCCAATAACAACTATAGCTACCTTCGAGTAGAAACTTCCACCTGCAACTATAGGTATGTTAGGACTATGCATACTGCACTTGGTGCACAGCAATAGTAACTAACACAATACAGTTCGACATAACGCTGCATTTTTGTCGCCACATCGACCAGTGTGGGCACCTGCAGGCGTCATAAACGCTCGATCTTCGACATACCCATAGCCATCAGAGGATCCAAACAGCCACATGCTGCGTATCCTCGATTTCAGGCTTACAGTAAGCCTGGACTTCTGTCTTACTGGGCTGGGAAGTAGAACAACTTTTGTAAACCCTCTCCTGTATACTATTTCCAAAGAAGACACAGAGTATGTCGGCTGGACATTTTGCGCCGAGACGCAGCGTATGGCTCAGCCTACAAGGACGGCGAAAAAGCCATACACAGTCCAAGCCATGGCACGAGCTGGACGTTTACACTCGAATCCCGCTAGTTCAAGCCATATGGATTCGGAGGCGTGCTTTCGTCCACAGGGCTCCCAAAGTCGGCGGTTCAGGCCATATGCGTTTTTCGGCATGATTCGCTCTTCTGGCCAGGAGATTTCATGAGTGCGCTTGGATCAGGACGAGATCGTACGGGTGAAGCAGCCAGGAAACAGGTACATGCATGTCTATATCTATTCGCTAAACGCGAACTATTGCCCTCCAAAATGAAAATGCGTACAGAACGATTCATCGCATCTGCAGGTATTGGTGTGGCGATGGGCGCAGAGTTGGCCGGCTTGCCTTGCAACATGACACTCGAGGGCCAATGCAGGCCATTGCCAACTATAGATCCCGTTCTCATCTGCGGTTCTGGAGTCTGGCAAGAACAGATATCTGGACCTTGGCGATGTGAAAGGGGTCGCCTACGTATATATCAAAGTCAGACGTCTTACCGCACTAACAGGACGTCTTTTGACAGCCTTGCCACGACGATAGCTATGACTGCCAGCTATACGGGATTGCCCGACGATCGATATACCCGCTACCGATCATATTATGGCGATGGCTCCCTGAAGGACGGTTGGCCATCGTCAGAGCATTGGATTGCCTTCGATGAAATGTGGGTGGTTGAGTCGCCTTATAGGTGCTTTTCTGACGTCTATCGAGGTTTACTGCCAATCTTAACAATATCAAGCAATCTTGTCAGCAGTGGAATGTGCCACAAAACACCGACCAAGAGAGGTCGATCTCAGGTCAGCAATTGAAGTGGTCTCAAAGTCGAGTAAACTCGATGCACGATTTATCTTGGCCATTGTGATGCAAGAGTCGCAAGGCTGCGTACGTGTTGTAACCACGTACGGTACTCATGCAAATCCCGGATTGATGCAAAGTTTCGACGGGCAAGTACTAATACATTGCCCTCGAATCACTGAGCTGACACGTTCAACATTAGCACTTCTTGCAACGCAAACTCTGCGCTCTCGTACGATCGAGAAATCAGCCTTCCTTGCCCTTACTTTAAAATACATAAAATGATCCAAGATGGCACTAGAGGAACCGCTGGAAGAGGCCTTGGGCTTGTGCAATATATGGCCCTGCAAGGCATTGTCAAGGAGCCTGAAAAGTGGTATCGCACCGCACGAATGTACAACGGCGGTAATATATCTGCTTCCGGCAGGCTTGAGGATGGGTGCTGCACAAAATCGTACGCCAGTGACATTGCGAATCGTTTGCTTGGATGGGCCAAAGGGCCAAGTGGATTCTTGTGACTTGCTTCTCGGTCCTCCATTTCTGGCACTTTCGAGCGCGGTCTTGATTCGCCGATGCATTCACGACAGCCACAAAATTACCTCCTGCTATCTGATCGCGCAATCAGGTCTCATAGACCATAGTACGTCTGTCCCAACTTACCTCGTAATCTGCTCTCGGACCCCAGACCTTTGCTCCAATCTCTTTCCACGATGCTTCCTTACAGCGAATATAACTGCGTAATACCGGACCTATGTTAGTGTAAATCAGACGTATCGGTAGCCGTTATAGATTTGCATAGTCGATTGTACGTATCTATTTCTAGTCTCTATACTAAGATTATATCCTAGAGGGACTCTCTTATCTAGTAGTTTAATCTAGTAGCTCTATCGGATATATCTAGAGACTACCTTATACTCTACCTCGAGGATATATATAAGAGAGCTTCTAGTCTCGTTATAAGTATAAGCTACGCTATCTATACTCTACTATCGTAAACGATTCGTCTCTAGCTTATTATCTATATCGATATCTTTCTCTTATAGAATACTACTAAGAGTATAGGAAAAGAGCCTAGTTCTAAGTACTATAATCTACTCGCTATACGACGAGATATTCTTAAGAATATTATTTATATTAGTAGTAGTTATATTAGTACTTCTAGATACTATAACTACTACTAACTTTTATATATAGTAGTAGTACTACTAATATAATTAAGATTAGACTTAAGTAAGTATCGAACTAAAATAGCCTAAGCTATAGAAGTATCTAATAGGTAGTAGTAAAAGCTCTAAGGTAGCTAAGTATATACTAAAGTATATTAAAGTAGTATACTAGTCGCGTAGAACCTACTACTATTAGTAAAGAAGTAATTAATAAGAAGATAGTTATTATTCTATATAGAGTATATAGTAGCTTTAATCTAGAAAGTAGAGTAGTATATACTATAAATAGTATCTACTTAAATTAGTTCTAAGATTATTTAGCTCTAAGCTAAGATAGCCTAATTTTCGTTAATCTAGTTTAACTAATTATATTATCTACTAATAAAGAAGATATTAAAGTCTACTTATAAGAGGATTCCTAGACAATACTTAAAGTAATATACTTATCTTCGCTCTAGTTAGAATCTATATAATAGCCGTTATCGATATCGTTATACTCGATAGCTATACCTATAGATTATCGTTAAATAAAGGCTACGAGGACTAAATATAGGATATCTCTAATATATTAGAGAAGACTAATATACGTAGTAGTACTATCTTTAAACGGGGCAAATCGTTTAGAGATCGATAGTAACGGGATTCGAGTTAACCCTAAAATCCGTCCGCTAGAAATAGCATTATGCGGCTAGAACGAGACAGCAGGGGGACTTAATACGCGAGCATAGATCCTCGAGCCTGCGCATGGTCCAGCATCTGAGACGCGCAGCTGACTACGTTGTGCAGAAATTCCCGGCGTGCCGATGAAGCGCAGACTGCAAATCGGCACAGCAGAACATCAACATAGCGAGGACCGTACTTCTTGGTATTCAGTTGTACTACAGTAGGCTATATTCGCCTTTGAAAGGTGGTGCGAAGCTGTGTAGTCAGACGCGCCGCCCAACGCGCCTGCATAGCAGAAACATGGCCGACAGAGGCAACTTTGGCCTACAGAATACCAAGAGCATGCTCTGCAACTTATGAAGGACCTGCTTAAGACACGCAATTGTATCGATCGTACGCAGCGCCCCCGCCGTCCCGACAGATCTCGTAAAGGTGATGATCTAGGCTCGACGACATTTGTCGCAAAGGCGCAGAACATTCCGGCTATGACCGCCATCAAGGACACGCTACGCACTACGAAGGCCGCCAAAGAGGAAACATCGCAGAGCTTGGAAGCACTTACGAAAGAGCTACGTAGTACAAACACACAGGTCGAGAAGATGCTCGCGGTTTACAAGGAGACAAAGGGAGCGGCCAAAGAAGCAACGGAAATAGAAAGGTCGGAGTTACAGTCATAAGAGATGTGAGGAACAGCAGCTTGCAGAACAGCAAGAGCGTTAGCGAGCGGTACTAGTGGATATTATACCAAGAAAGTCTACAGATGCGCCAAGGCCATAGACAGACTGAAGACGCGATAGTACACAGTAAGTGAATAACATGCTACAACCAAATTCTGCCGCCTAGCTCTCCCAGCATGGACACGTATGATCAATCTAATGCCGCATTCAGGACTGTAGGTAAAATTAAGCGATCTTGTGTCCGACTCACTTACGTCTCGACGTTTCGGTGCCACGCTCAATATCAAGTCCTCCTTCCAGGTAAGTAAGCGACTACCATATACTCCAACAAAGCGAAAGCACTCTTCCCGGTATGGACTAATGGTATCGTGCGCACCCACCTTGCTAACGCCTGTCGCGTGACTTGTGGATCCCCGGGACCTGCCCGGTTTCGACACCATTGGGGGACAATCGCTCGCGCCTGCCAAGCATCGTGGAGAACCAAAACGGGCGATCCTGCCTTGTGTCCCGATGACCGCTTCGTGCCTCGTCTTCAGTCCTTCGACTAATAGCCTATAGACTCCTTCGTGCTAAGTCTCTAAGCACGCTGCAACAGCACTGCCTGCTCGAGCTCTTCTGCCGGAAATATTTCCCGTGGCGATATGGCTTGCGGAGCTCCGGTCTCCATGGATGCTCTGCATTGCGGACAAGTCTCTAGGCGTGCTTTACAGCTTTCACACAGTCCGTGGTTGCAGAGCAAGATAACGCGTCTATGCAACGCTTCGTCGTACTCTTCAGCACATACGATGCAAGAAGCATCCGCTGTTTGATCAATATAGCTGGGACCACATATGGTAGGTCATCGACTAACCTTCAGTGGGCGCTTGTGGTGGCTGACTTCGTGCCCGAACTTCTTCTGCTAAGCCGGAGATCCTGGAACTCGATCGCGTTTGTTCGTTACTAATCCTCGCCAGAGCATCTTGTAGAGCATCGAGACGGTCGTTAAGTCCCCCATCTGATTGCTGCTGCGAAGCTTGAAGCTGATTTTGTCTAGGAGCTCCAGCCCCTTGTCTCGGGGTAGCCTGCTCCCGCTGGAGTTCAGTCGGAGGCCTGTCCATGTCAGCGCCCTCTGCGAAACGCTGTTGCCGATGTCGTGTCTCTTCCACGGTTCGCTGCCTGTCTTGATTCAACAATGTCTCGAGTACAGCAGCTTGTTCCGGTGGAAGCTGGCTCTGCAAGGCTCGGATTCCAGCTATCGCTCGTTCCGCGACGGTGTCGGGTTCTGTTGCCGAGGACCGGCGTGCTGCCTCCATTTCTGGAGGAAGAGTAGGTGACCTGCTCCTACCTGTCGCAGCCGATGGTACCGACCGAGTCGATCGTGCTGTGGGTGCTCTACTAGCCGGAGTCGTCTCGCGCGACATAGAGTACCATCTGAAGCCCTCTCGATTTTCCTGGCCGGCTTGTGTCCTCCAAGCGTTCAGAGCAGCTGTCACGTCATGGCCCTGGCTCTCGTAGACTGCAACCACGTCCGATTGCCGGAACACATATGAAGGCCGTGACTGGATGTTATCGAACGTCGCCCATATTAGGACCATAGGCCCCCTCCGTCGATGCTCAACGCCTCTATCCGCTGACTCTTGGAATACCGAAGCAATCCCTTTGATAAGGAGGTTGCTATGATCGTGGTCTCGGAGCATTGATCGGGGGCTGACTGTTAACTCCGAGACTCTCTGTTCATCGGAGACCTGAGCGTTCATGGCCGTAAATCTGCTGAAAGTGCCCCGACCGAAATAACTTGCCTTTATCAGCATATAGTGGCTGCTTCGTTGCCGTTGGAACATGACAGCGAACTGGTGTCCCCAACCCTGCTTACGCCAAGCTATAATCTGTCCAGACTCTCCTTGGAATTGGTTCCTGTCGACGAAATACACGCGATCGTGGGCTTCAAGGAAAGATATCTGCCGAGGTTAAAGAGACGCCAGACGGACATATCCTTCCCTGTCAGGCGCTGGCGCGGACGGTGCGTCTGTAGCCAATCCAGCTGCTGCACCACCGTCAGGGCGAGGCTCAAGCTCCTCCACGCGGCTTACGCCAAAGGTCCAATCGAAGGCGTCGTCCAGTCTCTACGCGGAAGCCCGAAGTCGAAGCCGCTCGGCTTCCATCTGCAAGAGGTATTGAAGGTCCTCTCTGCGCTCGCCGGCACTTCCCAGCCGCTCCCTGAGTGAACGGGCATGAAGGGACCGTTCATGATAGAATTGGGCATCGAGGGGCCCCGCAGCTATCTCTGCTTCTGGAACACTGGCGAAGTTCCATAAGTCAGGCAAGTGCACCATCACGGTCGACCACAGGCCCGCCAGGTGGAGATAAGCCGAGTTATCAGGATCCTGGAAAAGGCATTGTAGTGTGCGATGAGCGTGACCCCATACACGATCAACTTCATGATTGTAATTAGGGTGTATTCTCAATCGCCCTTGAGCGCCCAGTATGGTCGCTATAAATGACTCGCCGTCAGGTGTCAACGCCTCAGGGATCGATGTGGACAGAGACTCTTCGAGCTGTACACCTTGCATGCGATCTTCTGTTTCGTCCCGTCCAGTAAGAGTTGGGATTGTCGTTGTAACACTATCACTGTTTGGAGGAGGCATTAGCATTTGGGCTGTCTCCACGCGCTGCAAACGGTCTGTAGGATCACTCTGGGCGGTTCGGCGAGCAGCCCTGGCAGGCTGGTGTATGGCGCCGTTGCCTTCATCGTTATGTTCGATGGCCTCCGCATCATTAGTATTCTGCCGTTGCGGAATAGAGTTGGGCACGACCTCCACAGCATTGCCGACCGCTTCTTCTACGATCGGTCGAATGACTGGCCCGCTGTTGTCATTACCGTCGTCTCTACCAGCATTCAGCCTTTGACTGATACGTCGCCTATTCTCTCTAGTTGGAGTAGGTCGTGGACGATCGGGAGTACGTGCGTACGGCGAGTTTGTGTTCGGTATACGACTGGATCTGCGTGGCGAATCTGCGGATCCATTTGCTGCAGCGATGTCGATAGACGAGGGTGCAAATGTAACTCGCGACTGACCAGCAGAGGGATTTGCGGCTCCGTCCTGCGGAGCTGGCATCACCCGTTATCTGGACTTGGCCCCAGAAGCTCGCCAGCGAGCACCTCGCCGAATACCAAGCAGAAAAACAAGCTCAGCCTATTCAACTACGACAGCTCTACGACTAGTAAGCTTCAATTGGATCTAGCGAGGCCAGCGCTAGATCATGATCGGCTGATGTCCTTTCTCGATGCTATGCGGACTGTGTCTGGCTCAAGCAACGGACAGGACGACAGGAACGCAATATATAGATTGTCGATCTGCCACTAGGATCCGAAAACAGACAGAATCTACGAGTTTCGAATGCTGAAATGGAGAAGTTATTGCCGTTACAGCAATCCGCTAGAAGCGGCAGATTTCTCTGCGTTTGGGAAGCTTGTAGCAATGGCCTTGTATGCCCCATTTCTGGTATCCGGAAAACCCCTACTCGACAGCACATCGTCGTCTTCATCTCAACGGCGCCTTACGCGGCAAGTGTCACGTGGACGACAGCCTCGCCGGCGGTGAGCTCGACGACTCGACAGCACACCTCGCTGCCTGAGGTAGCAGACATACATGTGACTTGGAACAGTCCTGCCCAGCGCTCTTCCCTATCTGAATCTAGGAACTAGAATCCGAAAATCGCATGAGAAATGCGAGAATTTTAGGTTCTTTTCCAGAGTTCCTACCAGTCCCTCATCTGAGAATGGGTTGTATCGACTCGTCCGACCATGGCCTTTCTTCTGTTCTCCTTAGCGCCTCCCTCGGTTGTGCCTTTTATCGCCAGGCTGCTTAGGACTCCTGCTTCAGACGCAGACCATGGACGTACCTCCCATGCTACCGCTTCACCTTACTTCGCTTCTAGCGACTATGAAGTGGTACTGTCTGCATGGACGACAGATAAGGGGGGCAAGAATGCGGCTAAGCGTCAGTCACTTCGTTCACGAGAAGAAAAGGTGCTAGCCTTGCGCAGTCTTGTAGCAACTAAGTTATTCACTACCTGTGAAGTTCCTTCGTCCAATCGCTTGCGTTATCCGCCAACAGCGTTCGTCGACATTCCAACCTGGTCATGTTGACAGTGATGTGCAACTACCTGGTAAGAAATGGTCGGAGGGCTTCTACAAGCGTCATGCTGGATTGAAGAGCAGGAGATCAAAAGCGATAACCTGGAATCGACACGAGAGCAGTATACAAGACAAGGTCGAAGATTGGTTCAACGTGGTTGGCAAAGAACTAGGCCTATTTCGGATGCTGCAGGAGAATGTTTCGATGGCCGCCATAGGTAGGTATGGAAAAAGAACTTGCCCTCTTGCTACGTCAAGTCTGCTACCAATGCATTGAGCGTTCTTTGACGTATAAAGTCTACGATCTATAACCAGTCTCACTATGTCCTTTTCATGAAGACGCAAGAGCAACTTCGAGCAGTGATGCAAAGATATCCAGCCTTTAGTCCTTAGCTTTTATATAAAAGACTATGGCATCCGTGCCAAGGATATTCTGGCAGTTAAGCACTGCTTCGTCTTCCGGGTTGAATTTGAACGTGAAATCAGTGCTTGGCGCGCTTTGAGGGACTCCAGAGCCATCTATAACACGGAAATACTCGAGACTATTCCACAGTTGAGTTGCTCCGGGCGCTGACTGGTCACGCTGAGGTGGGAACTCAAGTGGAGACGGATTGACCGTCCAGGCGAGCACCGCGACATCTGGACTGTTCTTCAAGCCTTCGAAGAGCTTCAAGTACTTTTTGGTGTGGGTCGTTATGATGAAATCAAGACAGGGCCGCTGTTCATAGAACAATTCTGGTCCTCGGTCGTCCACTTCGTAGCTGCCAGTCTCATAAGGCTGGCTCGCAATGGTAAATATCTCCAATCTCTGCAGCTGTATCAGACTGCTGACGAAGGGCAACGTCTCGTCCAATATCGGTCCTGTACTGTATGGGGTTCGCTGGATGGTGCCTTACAGGAATAGCTCGTTGAGATGACATAGACTTGTGAAGTTCGGTGCATCGTTCCAAAGCTGTTGGGTTGCTACCTGGACGAGTGGATCGATGGTAAAGGCAGAAGCTAGCTGGAAAACGGCCAAGAGCTCTTCATATCCACACGGAAGATAGAACTTCCTCTGGGGAGTACTAAGGTCCTCCGTTGCTTCCCACCACAGTGAATGTGGCAGATCATTCGGTGTATGCTCCTTCAGCCAGCGAACAGCGTGTATGACTGTAGAAGAGTGCTCCTGTGAATATTAGATGCCGTCTGCAATGCGAAGATCGCGGGTATACCTTTGTTGCCGCAGCTATAGCTCTCGGTGTATGAGTTCGAATATAAATACGAAGATGACCCGAAGCTATCACGAACTCGGGACCTGCAGAACATGTTAGTTGCTGGCGCAACGATGCTTCGCGTACATACCCGTATTCACACGAGTCCCGTCTGCACACTCAAGTACAAGCTCTGGTATCGTGCAAAGATCATGCTCTCTAGCTTTCTTCACAGATATGTTCAGTGCCTGTGCTATGGGAAATGTACCAAGACTGGAGACAACAAACTCGGAATTTATCTACCCAGGTAGGTGCTGATGTTCGATCAGTCTTCTCTGGGTCACAATCGGTATAATCCTGCCCAAATTGTAATACCGCCTTGACTTTTGACAGCAAGGATACTACTTGGATATTCTAATCATCAACGTAGCTTCTGGGTAGTACTGGAAAAGAGGTCGTGGAGAAAAGTCTCCGAAGTCGCTACACGTAGTGATGCAGTCGCATTATTGTGCCTCTTTTTTAGCTTCTATACAGAATCCCAAGTATAGTATAGTTAAAACATTATAGGCCTTACGATAACGTATTTCACCTGTGAGTGATATACTACTGAGCGACACAAAATTTCTTAGCACGACCAATTCGCATCGCAGGTTATTTATTTTCATCGCCGTTAACAATAGAACCTTTAGATATCATACTCTTATTTGACTTAGAAGAGCTTGTCGTGCCTTGCTATAGCCGTATTTATGACTTCACGAGCCGCCTTCGCTTGAAGGCGTGCCTGCTTAGCGATCCGTTCTTGCTTCTCTGCATGGACTTGCAGCTTAGCAAGCTCTCTCTTTAGTTGCTCAACCGTAGGATGGATGTCCTTGCTCTTCATGTCTTCTATCGTGTCGGCGCGCTGTTTTCGTAGCCGATGGATTTGCATTACAAGCCTGCCATAATACAAATCTTGTATATGAGTTTTCGTTTCCGTTTAAAGAGCTCTCTAGCGACTTTCGAACGTTTACGCTGTCGCATGCTGTGTGATCCGCAATTCCGCTTGAAGGGGCTAATTCTTGCTCCTGATGTAGCGCGATATTACAAGTCTGTCTTCTACTGTGTTCAGGCGCCGAGCCCCGAGCTTCCTCTACCACCTTGTCCACTCGCGTAGAGGCCTAAGTTCTGAGTAGTAGAAAATTTCTGCTGCCCTCCGATAAAGCAGAGAGGTGCTAAATAACCGAGAGCGTGCACAGGATGCGATTTGCGATAGCTTTCGTGCAGAAAGCCCTCAGTGGCTGCGAGAAGCTTTGGAGGACGAACGGTGCCAGGCAGTACAATGTTCGAAGTTTGGATATCTTGTTCGGATAGTCGGGTGAAGATTTGATAGGGACAAAAGAGGACACGTCTCGTTCAAGGACAAGATCTTATGAGATGTTTGGGCTAGGCAGGAATCTGGCACATTCGATGCAGAATTCGTTCCAAAGACTGTTATTGTGCTGAAAAGGGCCGATCATATACTACGGGAGACAGGACTGTCAAGTGTGTCGCGATACACAACAATACGAAATCGCTTGCGGTAGGGATCCCGAAGAGGCCTGTTACAAGTACTCGAACAAGGGCCCCCTAGTAGGAAGACAGGAGTATTTCTAAGTAGAAGGAACTAGAATATTAAAGAACACTCGGTTGGCTTATAAATCTTAGCGCTAGAATAAATATATAAGGCTAGTATATATATAAATAGCTAGGGAAATTAGAGATCGGATTAGCTAGTTATATCCTAGTATTTATAATAAGGCTACCGCCTACTAGACGGCTCGAATCGCCTTTCGTTATACGTAGTAATACTATATTTATATAGAGAGATAGTAGAGATAGATAGAGTATATATATTAGTAGTATTTTAATATCGTATAATCCTTCGCTTTAATTCTCTCTATATACTAAGCTTAAACTCTATTAAAGAAAGAGATATAGAAGTACTCGATTATTCTTAAAGGTCTCCTAGTTCTTATTATTATTACTTATTACGCCTCTAGCTAAATCTCTTAGAGAATAGTAACTATCTAGAGCTAACTCTTTACCTAATTAATCTACTACTAGGTTCCCTAACTACGTTAGATATATACTCTAGTCGAGGAGAAGGATAGCCTACTTAGAGTAGGTTTAGTATTAGTAATATCCTTCTTACTACTTAAGAGCTCTTTTAAGTACTCTATAGACTCTATAGTTAAATTAGATAGATTCTCTTTAGAGCGAATTTTTAGTAGAATATTTAGATAGAATAGAAATATAAATAGATTTTAGGACTTATTCTACGCGTCTTTTATCTAGGACTAGAATAAGATATAGTATCCTCCTTCTATTCTAGCTTTCTACTAGGAGTTTAATTAACTTAGACTAGAAGTTATAAGTATATATATATATAGGGTATCTATATTCGATTTAAAATACGATTCTAGTACTTTATTAATATATATAGTATATTACTAATCCTAAGGTTTAAGAGTACGAATATCTCGCTTAGTAATTAGTAAGGTTAATTCTATCTCTCCTACTAAGTTCTCTATTCTATATAATATTAGATAGCTCTAGATAGTTACCTAGTATACTATTAGGATAAAAGCTAGACTATCCCTATCTTAGCCTCCTAGATTTCTATACTCGTAGTATTGTTTCTTAGTAGTCGATTCTATCTTCGGCTAGTATTATTAGAGTCCTATAAGCGACGTTAGTTCCTTAATAATAGCCTACTCCTTAGAGGCCTATTATTCTCTTTTATCTTAATAATAATAACTTTTATAGGAGTAGAGAGGGGACTTAGTAGATACTATTAATATATACTAGCCGAATCGATAATATAGCTTCTAAAAGCCTTACTTAGGCTAGAGATTATCTATATTTTATCCCTCTCTCTTATAAAGGTTATAATACTTCTTATATATTAATATATATTTACTAGATTTAGAGGATAGTTCTAGATTTTATTCGTAGTAGTAGTTCTATAGGGACTTAGCTTAGTATATACTAAAGAAGGTCTCTATAATATAAACTAATAGCTCTATAGATTCTTAGAGCTACCTTAATTTATACGCCTTCTTTAGATACCTAGCTCTACCCTAAGCTATATACTTATTAATAAGCGCTATACCTTAGTAGTAACGTACTATATACTATACTAGACTTTACTCTTTTAGTATTACCTATATAGTTTATATTAAGGATAAAACTTACTATAGACTAGAAGATTAGGTTGTCTATTACTTTCGTATATAGAATATTATAGATTAGGAAATATTTATAATATTAGAATAGCGATTCTAACGCTATATAGGGTAATAATTATCTCTATTATTCGACTTACTATAATTACTTACCTTCCTTAAAGCTAGGATATACTCTAGTACTATAGGTCGCTAGTTCTTTAGTCTATCGTAGAGTATAATACCGCTATTATTAGCGCCTATCTCTCGAGTATACGTCTAACTCTATCTTTCTTCTATTAGAGTAGACTATCTACTAGAAATTAGATATCTACTACTACTAATTTAGCGTCGATCGTAGACTATAGCGGCTATAGGACAAATCTAGAAGTTACTATAGAATACGAATTACTAGGAGATATAAAGAGAGATAACTAGTAGAGAAAGTAAGGCTCTATATAATAGTCTTCTAAGAATATAGTAGACTAGGAGTAATTTTATCTACGTTCGTATTCGCGTTTTATATATTATAGAATATATACTATTATAATAGCCTCTAGTTTAGTTTACGAAAACTAGTTATAGTATTAACTAAGATACCTTATAAGTCTAGACTATCTAAGCCTATTATATAGGTAAATTTAAGAGTATCTAAGCTATTATAGAGGCCTTTAGTATACCTAAATCTACCCTAACTCGTAGGCGAGCTAGTATACTATTAAGAGTCTATATATCTATATATTAAAGAAGAGGTAGTTCTCTAGAATATTCTAAACCTTAATATACGTAGATACTCTCCTATATAAGATATAATAGAAGACTTCCTATCTAAGTTTAGATATATCTACTAAGCTATATTTACTTCTAAAACAATTAAAGAGTATTTAGAGGCTTAGGATACCTAAAGTAATATACTCGTTATCGCTCTAGTTAGAATCTATAAGATAGCTATTATTAATATTATTATACTATATCTATAGATTATCGTTAAATAAAGGCTATAAGGGCTAAATATAGGATATCTTTAATATATAGTATATATTAGAGAAGACTAATATATATAGTAGTACTATCTTTAAATATAATAGATTGTTTAGAGATTAATAGTAATAGGATTCGAGTTAATCCTAAAATCTATCTATTAGAAATAGTATTATATAGCTAGAACGAGATAGTAGGGGGACTTAATACGCGAGTATAGATCGTCGAGCCTACGTATAGTCTAGTATCTAAGACGCTTAGCTAACTAATATGTTTCTATATATACTAAGATATATAGTATACTAAGATACTTATATCTAGATAAGGTAATTATTATAGCGTATAGCTACGGTAGTTTATCTACCTACGAGGTACTTCCCGAGTCTAATAATACCGTTACGGGCGAGATCTTTACTATTATCTTAGTAGTAGGAATTATTTCGCTTCCTAGGAAGATAGTATAGGAAGTTATAAATAGGTAATTTCTAAGCTACATTGTTTTTAATATTAGTGTCGAAGCCAGATATGGTTCAAACGCTAGCAACGACTAGTTAATTAGTAGGAACATCAATGCATCGCTACGGGTGCGGAACAAGTGTTTTACAACGAAGTTCCGGAGCCGATTCGCTCCAAGTTAGCGAGTGCTCTGGGACCGCTGAGCATTTCCACTTTTGACACAGCATTGATCGCAAGCAACTGGACCCGACGAGCATGCTTTTACATTCGGCGTGGACGGGACAACGCGGTTCCTGTCGAGGCCCAAGACGCCAATATCGAGAGACTGCTATCTATGAAAGTACTAGCTTTGCCAAACAGCGACCACTTTCCATTCGAGTCTTGTCCGATAGAGTTGCTTGGGAAGATCGCAGGCGTCCCTTTCACAATCTAGGACCAAGCGGCTTTCTACTATCAAATCCACTCGCAGTACCTATGGACAAGAGCTTCGCGGAGGGGCATAGAAGTACGGTCCTGTTATCTATGTGTACCGATATTGACATGATTTGGCAAATCTTCAGTCAAAATTCTCCTTCGTTCCGCTTCAGTTTCGATCCCATGCCCAAGCCAGGTGACTATCCAGTCTATCGCGACGGCCTGTATAGGGCGATTGTGCTGGACACATGTGATCAGACTGTGTGATCGAGCATGCGTGCCTTGCGGCACGATGCGATGCACTGTCTGAGAGTCGATGGCGTGATAGCTCGTACTTTTCGTCCAATCTGCCTAGACCGACAGATAAATATGCACTAGACCACGCTAAAACCGGACTTTACCAACTCCCGAAACTCGGGGCCGTGCACGTCCGTGCAGATACTCAACCGCGTGTTAGCGCGTACGCATCTATGTTTCTACTAATCGACCTATTTTTATCTCTCTTTCCCTAGTACTACCTATTTTCCCTATCTTACTATTATATAAAGTTAAGATTATAGCTATAGACTTTATATTTATTTTATATACGTAGTAGGAATATAAAGAGGGGTATAATTATAAGTATTTCGACGATCTACTATTATCTTCTATAGATATAGATAAGCGCGTATATATATATACTAAGATACGTACTAAGATATAATTAGATATTTAATATATTTACTAAGGGAATACTTAGGGATAAAGATAATATTATATTAAGTACTATAGCTAATAATAAACTAAACTCTAATATTATATAGAAAGATACGTATATACTTTTACCTATATCTACTTACGTCTCTTAACTATTACCTCGCTCTAGATCTACTCTTATAATAAATACTACTTATAGTCTACTCTCTATTAAGTATATTAAATATACTATAATAATCCCTAAATATCTAAGTAGTTATAACTATAGATATACGTATATTATTATACTTACTAATTACTATAGATATACTAATATTATCCTACTAAATATATTTAAAATTCCTTATATACTAGAATATAGAGTATA
>JAASFE010002259.1:37072-55605 GCA_013365205.1 Pseudocercospora cruenta
GTAACTTCGTCTATATAGAGGATAATAGTAGGCTTAGAGAGGGAATCGTCCTATAGATATTAGTATATATATAGGGATATATATAGAGATATATATATACTATCTCGAGCTTTAAGAGAGGTATCTTCTCGTTAGCGAGAAGGCGCTTCTTATAGCGGCGGTAATTAATCTATATATACGTAAGTATATATATAGGAATATACGTAGAATCTATATACTTACGTTCTAGTTCTCTAGACTAGAGACCTAGTTACATTTCTTAAGGTCTTAAGGTATAGCTATATAGGCGTAGCTATAGGCATATAGATAAGGAAGTAAGGGGCTAAGTAATCGACTATAACTTTAGTATTATAGGGTTAGTTAAGCTATATATATATAGGGATAGAGATAGAGGGGACGTATTTAGATATTATAGTAGAGAAAGAAAGAGAGGATAAAAGTATATAGATATATACCTAGAGATATTCGTAGCTAAGTTATTATTTAGTATAACGAGATATACTAGTATAATAGAATATACGCTCTAGGTAAGGTTCTAATATTATAGTTATAGCCGCGTACTAGCGCCTATAGATACGTAAGCTAATAGTTAACCCCGCTTTTAGCGTAGTCGACCGAGCTTCTATTACTAGACCGATATTAGTCTATAAAGATTAGTTTTATAAACGATAGCCTCTTCGAAACCTAGGATAGTCGATAGGCTAGTAAAGCTCTAATAATAGCTTCGAGTAGTATTATATAGTATATTCTATTACCTCTATATATCTATATTTAACTTTTAATAGTTAGGTACCCTATACTCTACTATTAGACGTCTATAGTAGATCGCTCGTAGTAGAGACTTATCGTATCTAGGACTTTATTTAGAGTAAGCGAATCCTAATAGTACTCGATATAATATAGAGGGCTTATTAGGTACTTAGCTTCTATTTCGAACCGAGAAATAGCTTATAGAAGATTTTACTTTTCTAGTATTATATAAAGATATACTAGCGTATATCTTAGTAGCTACTATTTCCTAGAATCGATACGACGATACTACTTTTTTAAGCTTAGCTACTAATTAAGGAGTCTAATAGGCGGTATATAGAACGTTATAAAGGCTAGTTAATATATTAAGATACTATATACTATAAAGTAATATAGGTATCTTAGTACGTCTATATCTACGACGCTAATAATAGTAGGCTTATTAAAAACCGACTACTTTTAAATATACCTAGATATAGTTCTAGACCTCTATAAAAATCGTATCCTTAGCTATATAGATTCTAGAAAATATCTTAGACTAAGAGATTCTACGAACTTTAGTCGTTTATAGATCGATTTAGCTTTATATAATTTAGCGGCTTAGCTCGAAAGTAAACGTACTATACTAGTCTCTAATAGTAAGAGACTTACTAGCGAAATTTAGTAGCTATTATAAGTAATAGGTAGTATTAATAGTAGTATAGGAATTCTAACTTACGAATTACTTCGAAGGGTTGTTTAGTATATATATAAACTATATCTTAGTACTAATATAGATAAGTTCTCCTTTATAAACCGCCTTAGAGCGCTAGACGTAGCGACGTATATCTTTAACGGACGACTAGCTAGATAAGTATAGGCTCTTACTAACTACTAGCGAATATATATCTATCTAGTAATAGTAGTAAGGTTATACTATTTAGTCTTTAGTACTATATAACTCTATACTATTAAAGCTACTCTAAAGAAGCGTATAGTTTATACCGAAGTCTAACTACTACTCTACTACGAATTAAGCGAATTATATATCTAGTCTAAGATAATCCTAGTAAGTAAGAAGCTATACTTACTCTACTATAATTTTATACGTATATATAGAATTTACTAAGTACTATAGACCTATAGTAAAATCTTCTAGAAGTAGTATATACTAGATAAGGTAGTATTTTCTAATATTACGAGGAGCTAGCTTAACGAAGCTTTACGTACTATAGTATAAAGCGTAAAGTTATTACTCGCTAATTTCTAAACTTAACCCTATAGACGAGATAATCTATAAATACGAGTATAGAGTATTATCGCCTCTAAGCTTAATAATTTATATATACTATTAGTATCAACTATTCGATTCGGATCTACGTAAGATATATAATAGAGCTCTATATAGGTAAATCGAGCGCCGAGCCTTCTAATAAGTAGGCCTACGAAGAGAGACTTAATAGCTAGCGGTTAGTACTTATTACGCTATTTAGAAGTATCGTTATTAGCGCTATACTACGCGGTAAGGTTACTAGAGAGCCTAAGAGAGGCCGATACTAATATAACCGCCTTAGCCTCCTTAGATAGATTACTATATAAATTAAGTATTACCCTAGTCTATAGCGTAGATAAAGTAAAAGGTTCGCTCTTATTACCTACTATAATACGTAGAACCCCTAGATTATTAGGTAGTAAATACTAAGTTTTACTAGGTTATAGTAGTATCCTTAGTATTAGCTAGCTTTAGCTTTATATTAAATTTAGATCCGCCTTAGCTATACCTCGAAGCGAAGACGAGGTATTCTTATTTACTACTTATAAAGTTAAGAATTACGAGCCTATTAAAGAGTCTAGTATTATTATAGATACTAGAATACTAAATCGCGAACTATATATAATAAAGGAAGAAGGGTCTATAGATCTTCGCTTTACGATTATAATTACTAAGTAGCTAAATATAGAGATATACTATAGTTAGAGCTAGTAATACTAAAGTACTTTATAGTTAAAATAGTATAGGTCTTCCCTATACTTCCTAATTATAAAGCTAGCTTAGAAACGAAGCGCCTACTAAGCTTAGCTTCTATATACTCTATCTCTTATTAAAAGCCCTATTCTATATAACTTACTTATCGTAGCCTAAGAGCGAGGTAGTATACTACTTTTATATAGCTTTTACTATATACTCGTATAATCGACTATTAGTAGGATATTTAGCTAGCTAATAGAAGAAACCGTATATTATAAGTAATAAATAGTTCTTTATAGAATACTAATTATAATAGGAAAGATAGAAGCTATAGGCTACTTAATAACCTATAATATATATATACTTACGAGAGCGCTACGCTTTTATAAATCCTAGAATAGATTCCTATCTATAAATAAAGTATATATAGTATCGCTTTTACTTCTATTATATATCTTAGTAATATTAGGTATCTTTAGCTCTAATTTTATAACTATTTTATATATATAAGAAGCTACGAATAGTACCGTTTTAGCGGCGGTAAGTAAATAACTTAAATAATAGCTAATCTAAGGTTTAGCGCTTAGTTTATATAGTATCCTTAGATTAATCGCTTAGTAAGTAACCTTAGTACTAAGACGCGCCTAGGGTCTAAGACTTTACTATAATTAGTAGTATAGCTAGATATCTATTATAATAGTATACTATAGTAGAATACGACTCGGACGGCTTCTTAACTAATAGTAAACTTAATAAGGATATAATTACTATCTATAGTAGAATACTAGTAATAACTATAGTAGTACTAGCTTCTAAGAGTAACGATCGTATAATAGAGGTAAGTAATAGACTATCGAAACGTATCTAGATAAGGACTCTCTACTATTATATATATAGATAGGGGGTATATAGTAGCTAGTATATAGTAGCTAGTATATAATAGGTACTATACTAGTAGTAGAGGAATTTAATAGAAGCTAAGGATAGGGTTTAAGCTACTACGCTAAGCGCTTAGTATACTTGTTTACTTAACTATTAGTAGTCTAGCGTAGAGTCTAATTAGTATATTTACGATTATATAAGCGTATACGGCTAACTATACGAGCTCGTACGGTTACCTATACTTTTATTTACTAGATCCTTTATATATAAATAAATATATAGAATTTATTTATATATTAAGACGCTAGTACGTACTACTACTATATATATAGTATATAACTACTAATTAAATCCTTCGACTAAAGATATCTATTCGAGGATAACTCGTTATTAGAAGGCTAACGAGTATTAGTATATATTACGGTATCTATAGTCGTATTAGGTATAGTAATATCTATATAACGTACTTTATAGCTATTATACTAATCCTTCTATAGTATACTAACTATAGGCTACTACTACCTAGGTTTTTATACTCGTTCGGTAGATACGAGATAGCGACATCCTTTAAAGATAGTAGTATTCCTAGATCGAGACTCGTCGTCGCTCTAAGTACTCTATCTATTACTTCGGCTCTCTATAACTATATACTAGAGTCTATAGTTTTAGAGATATTTAAGAGTAAGAGCTCTAATAGAGTAGCTTTACCTATATTATCTATACTATCTAGAAGATCTATTAAGTATATCTAGCTATATCGTAGGCGGCTAATTATTAGATAAGGCGTACTAATACCTAGACTAAAGCGTTATCCTTACGCTGGTTATCCTACTTCCTTAGCTCTAGATTAACTAGTTTGCGACTTTATTACCCGTACCTAATATTATACCTACTATTCTCTAACCTACTTATTAATACCTCGCGCTAGCGCTAGTACTATATAGATTATTTAACTCTTCTCCTTACTCTTTCTCGGAGCGCTATAGTAAGTAGCTAGAGCGATACGTAATAGATAACGCCCCTACTATAGTACGCTAGAGGTATAGTACTTCTAGCTACTTTAATAATTATAAATAATTAATTAGTCGGTAGTAAAGAGAATTCGTACTATAGAGTATTAGCTACCGCGTAAAAGTATTTACTTAGAGGAACTATACTAAAGGAAGCCTATACTAGCGACTAGCTATAGGAAAGGCTACTACTACGACTTAAGTAGCGACGCGCGTAAAAAAGTATATTAGCTTAGTAGATTTAAAATATATAGCTAATATAGGCGTAGAAATATAAGTAATATAATTAAATACTATCCTTACGAAAGTAGCCGAGAATATAGTTTAATACCGCTATATCTAAAGAACTATCTAACGAGAGTTGTAAGTAGCTATATAGATCTACTAAAGTAAATATATCTACGATAGCTTTATCTAGAAACCTACGCGAGAACGAATAATATCTAATTATATACTAGGCGGCGAATAAACGGTAGCCTTAATAGTACTTTAAGTAGGGCAAAGATATAGAGAATATACTTACTTAGAAGAGATTAATTTTAGCTAGAAGTAGGAAGAATTCTAATATAGGCTCTTCGATACTAAGCTCGATAGACTAAGATAAGCCGAAGTCGCGAGAATAGAAGAGCGCCGAGTATAGAAAGCTATAGTATACGACCGTTCTTATAACTAAAGGTATTTTTATAGAGGAGTTAGAGCTAGATATCTTATACGAAAGCTAATAGGAATATATACGTCTACTAGAACGAGAAGGAGGAATATCCGAGTACTCCCTATTTTATAATAACCTTTTTAAGGCAATCTATAAAAAGATCTAGAATAAGAACGAAGCCTAAGTAATCTAAGATATAAGTAGGCTAATCGTCCTATTAGTAGAGATACGTACTACCTATAGTACTACCGCTTTAAAATATCTAATTAAGAGCGTTAACGAAGGCTAGATTAACTCTATCCTAATTACGAAAACGCGACCGTAGCTAGGCTACGTAGTCGGCTTCTACTAGGAGGTATTTATATAAGACTAGCTCGATAGAATATAGCTAATTACTAGCGACTTCGGTAACTAGTCGTACTTTATAGCTACTTAGTATATATACTTCTCCTTCCTAATCTATAAAGTAAAATATAGTACTACTACTCTTAATATTACTAACTACTAGAACGCCTATAGCGCGGCTATTATAGTATAGGTAGTAGTCGAACTATTTTAGATAGTAAAGCGCGAGAAGGAGCTTTATTAAGAAATACTCGCCTTCTCGATCTCGTATAACTATACTACTATAAGAATCTATAGCTATTATACTAAGGTCGATAGCTCTAAAACGAAGTACTATCGCTATATAATCCGTAAATTTAACTTTACGGAACTAAACGGTAAAGAGAAATAGACGGTATACTAGTTTATAAAGAATATATATAATAACTAGATATCTATATACTTCGAGTAGATTTACTTAGCTATCGATTAGATCCCTACTAATATTAGCTTCTCTATATCGTAGTTAGAGCCTCCTTATTCTAAGTAGTTATTAGTCTTATTATAAGACTTTAGTATATAGAGTATTACTCGCTTTAGTACTAGCTCTATCTCTATATAAGGTAAGGACGACTCGTAGTCTAGTAGTATTTATAACCCTATCGTTACTCTAAGTACTTTAGTAACTAATAGAGAATTTAAAAAGCTAAGAAAAGATACTACTCGGATAGGACGTAAGTAACGGTTATTAATAATAACTATAAAGAATCTAAAGAGTTCTTTAGTATATCTTAATAATTAATTTATCTATTCTATAAAGACGTCCTCTTATACTACGTACTTATAATTAGTAATATCCCCTATCTACTCGATCCTCCTCTTCGAACTTAACTAATCTATAAATATAACTAACTTTCTTTATATAACGAGATCTTATAGCTATATATAACTTAGATACGAAAAGAGGTTCGTAATTTCGTACTTCTATATCTTAGAGGATTATATATATAAGAGTAAGATCTCGATAGGTTATAGAACGAGTAACGATTATTTTTAGTATTAAGGGAGAATAACTTATTTCTATATACTAAGTAAGACAATCTCTAGGATAAAGCTCTACCTTATAAGACTTAGGAGCTACTATAAAGTAGGCGGCTAACTACTAGATAGCGCGTACTACTATCTAGAACTTCTCGTATAATTAGCGTTAATACTAATATATATTATCTATACCTACTATTCTCTAACGTTAATTAAGCCAACCTATAAGTTAATAGCGCTCGGCGAAATATTATAGCGTACCTATATAGTAGTAGTAGTAGCTATCCTCTCTCTTAACTAACTATATAATATCTCTATACTATCTAGATAACTCTATAAACTCTATACTACTATACGAGATATCTTATTAATATCGTCGAGACTAGTCTACCTATAAAGATATCGAGGAATAGCTAAGCGCGAAGAGAAATAAGTAAAATAGCTAGGATATCGAGATAGGCTATACGTTATATAGAAGTATATAGTATATAGGGAAGACTTCTAATAGAGAAAGCGGAATAACGAATACTAATAGGATTAAGAGATAGATCTTTATATATAATATACTAGTAGAGATTATTAATAATTATACTAGAGTCTATAGTAAATCTAGAAAATAGGCTAATTAGGTATCCTCTACTAGTATTACCTTAATTTAGCCTTACTATTTAGAAAGGTATATAGAAAGCTAATTACTATAAGTTGTTTTAAAGACTCGTAGAGAATCTTACTAATAATAGTAATACGAGTATATAGGGCTCTTACGTATTAAGGATAGCTTTTTACGCTCTCTACCCTTTATTAAGGATATACTAATTCGTAACTAGCTAACTATACTATAGTATAGATTTTAGTATTCTTAGATAAAGTAACTTATAGTATTTATATAGTATTACTAAATTCTTTACTATAGTCGCTAGATTTATTAAGTACGCTAATAATATTATTAAGAATACTAGCGTTTAGCTTTATAATATCCTTTACTAACTCGTATAGTAGACTAGAGGTACGGTATAGTTTATTCTAAAGATTATTCTTTAGGGGCTCGTTAGATTAATTAGCTTATCTATTATTATCCTTATATATAAAGTATACGAATACTACTACGAGAGTCTAGTAGTATATTAATTAGAAGAAGCGCGAAGCCGAGTAAATACTTAAGTAAGGGAATATATAGTAGTAATACGTAGTTAAATAGAATAAGATACTATAGCGTAGTAGTAATAATAAGACTCTATATAAAATCGGGAGACCTAGAGACTAAGAGAGGAAGAGGCTACTCGAAAGAGAGTAGAAAAATACTAATAGCTATTTAAGGAAGCCTATTACGCCTAGTAGTAAAGTTAAGACTATAGATTATACGAGATCTAGTATTAACGTTATAATAAAGTTATAGAAAGCGGACGTAGATACCTTCCCTATCCTCTATATTAGCTATATAACAATTTAAGCTATTAGCTATAAGGGAGAATTAAGGCGTATCGTTATAATCTTAAGAGGATTTTTAGAGTAACTTAGAGATATTATAAGATACTAAAGAAAGAATATTAACGATAGTATCTAGATCGGCTAGGATTTTATAAGCTACTATACTATAATAAAGGAAGTTAATATATAGCGATAGAAATCTTCTAAATTATTAAGAGCTTATTAGAGGAACAAGTCGAACTAGTAACGTAATATACTTCCTCGCTAAATTTCGGTAGTCCTAAGTATACTATAGTAGCCCCTTATTATTAATACTTGTACTATTTAAATTATCCGCTATTAAGAAAGTAGTACGCGATCCGAGTAATACTATAATTTATAAGGAAGGCGATTTAAATATCTAATACTACGAAGCTATATAAAAGGGCGCGTTTAGTCTATAAAGAATTAGAAAAACTACTTAAGGATTAGCTTTCCTAATCCTAAGAATATTTTATAAAGTTATAGGATCTAGCTTACTAATCGATCCTAATTTACGAACTATCTAGAGATCGATCTCGAGGGAGTACTTAGTAATTACTTATAAAGCGAGAATCTTATATATAACGAAGGAATCTAGAAGTAAGGATATTTAGTCGACTATAGAGTTCTTTAATAATAGTATTTATAATTATCTATAAGAGCTTATAAATAGTTTATCGATAAGTTCGACTAATATATATCTTAACCTACTATACTAAAGAACTCTAGACTATTAGGATATACTATATCGCAACTATTACTTCGGCCTTCTTAAGTATAATCTTAAAGCTTATATTAATCTAGGCTAGCCTTATTATAGCTTATAGCGTATACTTAGTAGATCTATAAACCTTTAGGCTAGAATATACTTTAGTAACTCTCCCTATACTACTTAATATAGTACTTAAGATCTAAGAAATTTAATATAAGAAGAATCCGTATCTCTCTTCGAGCTTTAGGATCTCTAATTCTTAGCTTCTATCGAAATAGCTATAGTTCTAGAATCGTATTCTTTACTTTCGTAGTAAATCTAAATCTCTTAAACCTATTCTTAAATTCGTATAATGCCTTATACCTATACTAATTAATAAATATACGACTATAGAGATAAAATAGAAATAGTAGTCTATATAGGTCCTAGAATATAATATATACGCTATATCCTAATATTATATAGCTATAATATTATAATCTATCGTCCTCCTACTAATACTAGTAGCTATATTAAGGCGCGCTAATAGCTTTATTACGATAGCTATAGCCGCCTATACCGTATTACTATCTTATATTTAGTAAGTAGATCGAAGTCTTAACTATTAGTATAAGCGGTTACTACGTCTAGCGGCTAAGGCTAGTAGTATAATATATTTATAAGTATAGTAGATACTCGTTCGATTATCTAGAATCTAATTATTAATAGAGAACGATAGATACTAGTAGCCTTACTTATATCTATTATAAGGAAAGCTTTATAATCGTATAATACGCCTTATTAGCTATATCTATTTAAAGTCTCGAATATTACTAATAACTAGTATAGTTAAAATAGGTACTTAGAGGCTTATAGCTAGGATATAGTTTAATTTCTTATTAGGCCTAGTAATCTAGAAGCTCTTAAGACTAGTCTATATTATATTTAAATTCTAAGATCCGACGTAGATATTAATATATAGTTACTCTATAGTAAATAGCCTTTACTATCTAAATTTATAGATATAGGAATCCTAGAAATCGCTACGGAAGTACTAGATTTAAACGTAATCCCTATTATAAAATCGTTCGATAATCCGATAGATCCTAGAATAGACTACGAGTATACGTACGTAGTTAACCTTAGCTTAGAGATTCTAGGGATCTATTACAATTAGTCGATAGGATCTAGTATAGAACGTCTAGTAGAAGTTAGTAGAGTAGAGGATTATATAGTATATTAGGCAATCCTATTTAGGGCGTTACTAAGCTCGAGAGATAAGTTCTATAAAATTTATAAAGAGGCTAAGCTATAATAGTCGGTTAATACGAGGAGTAAAATTATTAAGATAAAGTCTACTTTCCTATAGCTATCTATCGCTCTATATTATAAGCTTTTCTATTCGTTACTAATAAACTAGGTCGATCGTATATCGAATTCTAGCTAATCTAAATAATTAATAAAATTAGTAGTCTTAAAGGTAAATAAGGTTATAGATAGAGACGGATCCGTCTTAGAGTTATACTAGACTAGGTTAACGATTGTCGCCTACCTAGTAGTAGTATACGTATATCTAATAGCTACTTCTCCCTTATAATATAGATACTTTAGTCTAGTAGTTAGGATGTCTATTATATCGCTAAGTATAACTATATTTAAAGATAGCTTAGAGAATTAGACTAGTATTATAATTATAAGCTCTAGCTTATATTTGTCTATTAGTAAAATCCTATATTTAAAACTACTAGTACCTATACTAGTCTCTCGAGTATATTTATTATACGCTATTATAAATATATATCTTAGTATAAATTCTTCTATATATACGACGAACTCCTTATCCTTAGTTACTACTAGGAATATACCTACTCTAGTAGCGAATTCGTATAGTATTATATATCTAGGCGGCTAGGCAGCTAAGTTCGGATTTATTATAGTACTTAGGCGGCTACTAAGTACTATAAATATATATTCGTCCTTAATCTTCTAAAGTAGCTATAGCCTATTAGGAATAATATTCTTAAACGGATTAGTATAGATATATATATCGACTTCTAGTACGAGTACTTAATATATTAGCCTTAGATAGATAGTCTCTAGTAGTAATAGCTAGTATATAATCTCGTCTCTTATCGGGGCGATACTTAGTACTTCTACTAAGCTCGGAACGTCTATCTTCCTCTTCCTATTACTTAATATATAGCTACGTTTAAGATACTTTATAAAGGACCTTATATCTAACCTTATCGCTTAATATAAGTCTTATTAAAATACTTATAGTATAGTAGTCGAAGATATAATAGAAGTAGTATATTATATTTTACTCGGCGAAATGCCTCTTTTAAAGTCCTATTAAGGCGTACCGCTACTATTTAGCGTATTACTATAGTAGGCTCTAAACTAATAAATAGAGCGTAGTAGAAATTTAAATTACTATAAATTAACTAGTTAGCTAAATTCGTTTAGTAATTCTAGAAGTAGTATATTATTCTATTTAAATAGCTACTTAAGTATAAGAAGAATTAGTAACTTTTATTAACGTTTAGTAATCCTAGTAGTAGTAGATCTTATATTTTAAATAGCTACTTAAGTAGATACTTTAGATTTATAGATTAGTATATTTACGACTATATCTAATATATACTAGCGCGCGAGTAGTATAACCCTTAGTAAGTAGTATATATTATTTCTAAGTATACTTATCTAATTAATTTAATTTAGCCTTCTTTATATCTTATTAGCTAGATAGTATAATAGTAGTATACACGACGATTTTATACCTTATCGTTATATATATAGATTTAAATCCTACTCTAGATAGTAATTCTTTTTACTATCTTACTAATCTAAAAGATTATAAAATATAATTAAAGTTAAAGTTATTACTAAATATAGAAATATAAATTCAAGTTTTAATAGCGATAAAGTTTATTTACTTTAAATAGTAGAAACTTATAGTAGGCTATAGTCGTTCCTTATTATTTTTAAAAGATATTACTAAATAGAGAAATAATAATTAAAGTTTTAATAGCGATAAAGTTTATTTACTTAAAATAGTAGAAACTAATAGATAAATAGGGCGTAGGGGTTCCCTATAGGCGCCTTATTTAAAAATAGAAGCTATAGAGTAACCCTAGGATAGACTCGTAAAGTATATATTTAGTAACTATAAATATTATAGCTTAGATAGGATCTCGTTCTATAGCGAAGGACGTAAAAGAGGCTATAGGATATAATAAGATTTAATAGAGATACTTCTAGGTTCGAATATCCTACTATAATTAGCTATAGGCTAATACTAATAAACTAGATAGACTATAACTCGCGACTTTATTCTTTACGTCCTCGAGTATCCTAATACTAGTAATAATACGAATAACGCGGACTTCTTAGTATATCTCCTAAATAAATTTATTAGAGAAGAATATAGTAGTCTAATTATTAATTAGAAAGATTATAAAGAGCTAGTAATAGAAATAAAGGCGTAGCGATCTAGACTATTATTATAGGACAAGATCTAATCTAAATAGTCGAGAAGAGTACTCGAGATTATTAATACGTAACTCGCTTACTAGGATATATACGAAATCTTAGGCAAAGTTCTATACTAGTATATACTTATAATATTTAGATATAAGAAGAAAAAGTTAGAAAAGTTACGGATAGACGAAGAAGGTAAGTAATCTCTAAAGCCGTACGTTTAGCTTATTTTAACTTACTAATATTAAGAAGTAGCCTCGTCGTTAAATTAAGAGGACTAGTTACTATTAATCTAGGCTATACTAGACGAGTAGCCTAAGGAAAGAAGTTCGTATATACCGACTCGATATATTAAGACTAATTTCCCTACTTCTATCCTCTATATAGATATAAAAGAAAGATCTACGGCCTACTATATAGCTATTTATAATATAAGCTACGAAGCGAGAGGAATAGAATAGACGTATAAGACTATAATTATATATATATATAATTCGCTTATCTAACTAGTAAGAGGAAGCGCCTTAATATTAGTATAGCTATTAGCTACTATATTACTTTATTATATTAAAAGTCTAAAAATATTATTAGAAAGAGTTTAGGACGAGATCTATAATCTTTACGATAATAGTATATTAACGCTAAGATACGATATATACTCTCCTCTAAGTACTACTAGTCTCTATTATTGCCTACTATACCTTAAATAGAGCTTAGAATAACTAGTTAGAAGTAGCTAAAGTTAAGTAGCTAGTAGCTAAAGTAGCTATAGTAGATAGAGATACTATAGATAGCTTTCGTTAACTATAATAGAGCTAAGTAGGCGTAATTTAGAAAGTCGAGTTAGTAGATAGTATAATTCTATACCGCTCTATTTAACGATCTACTAAAGTTCGTAGACTAAACGTCTTATATTATATTTCGCTATTAATAATATAATCGTAAGTAGAGGTCCTCGAGCGACGAGTCTACTATTATAGTAGCGATAGTAGATATAATAGGATTTAGATACTATTAAAAGAGAGTATAGTATTAAGGCTATAATACTCGTAGATAGTAGTCTAGGAGAGAGACGGGAATAAGCGTTAGTAGTAACTACGAGTATCTCTATAATTACTATAGCTCTAGTTATTACTATAGATCTTATAATTTATATATAGCTTACTATCGTAATCCTATAGCTCGATCGCGGGATACGAGATAGATATTACTAATTCGCTATTAGCCTTTCTTATAACGTATATATAGCTAGTAGATACTATTTAGTACTTACGACTTATATAGTATTAGTAGCTTATATCTTAGGTAATAGGGATAAGGATAGAACGGATACGTCTAAATATATATCCGATCTCTACTACGATCGTTCTATAGGTTAGAGAGGCTCGCTAATATCTTAAATCCTCGATATAGTAATCGTAGTAGCTTTTACGATATTCTTTAATCGATCGTAAAAAGGCTATAATATATTAATAGATATTAAGCTTCTATAAAGGACGTACTAGAAGTACTAAAAGATATTAAGCGTAACGCTACTAATATTAAGGCAATTATATACCTAACGCCCTTCCTAAGCGAAAGCGAGACTAATAAATATATAGCTCTACCTATATCTATATACTAGTAGTCCTTTATAGATATATAATCGTCTAACCTTACTCTATTATAACTAACTATCTATAAGTACGCTAATAGGCCTACGACTATCTAGTCTAGATTATATACTAGATATAGGTACTATACTATCTAGCTATATCTAATTTTTAAGTATTTAGTAGCCTCGAGATTTTAGCTTTAATAGGCATTTATAGTAAAAGTTAGTAATAACGTTAGCTACTCTAGAGACTAGCTCGCGAGCCGGTTTAACTAAGGTCTACTAGTAGCCTTTCTACTATACTTCGTAGTATACTACTCTCCTCTTCTTACTTATATAGAAACTATCTATAATATACTCGACCTCCTAGCGCTCTTAGCTCTTAAATACCTTAATTAGTAGAGTACTCGTAGGGAAGGATAGCGAGTATAGTAAGGTAGGGATAAAGTTAGAAATAGTAGACGTCCCCTTAACTATATCGTAGTTACTATCCTAGTTAGAGGAGGAATTCTTAGTAGTATACTTATACTTCTTAATACCTTTAAGTAGTTCGAAATCGGAGTCTCTAGCGTTACGTACGTATCTTATAACGCCTTAAAGTCGTTTAAGATAGTCGAGGCGATTATAGGCTAAGGCGCTACTCCTTCGGTTATCTCTAGATAATAGCGAGGTCCTAAGACTAGGCTTAAAGGGGCGCCTTAGCTATAATTTAGTATAGACTAGCTAAGGTTAAGATAGTTCTATATAGAGGCTACTCGCGGGAGATATATTTAGCTTCGAGTTAGTAGCTCGTACTATCGCGGCTATATAGTCTAAGGGAGACAAGTTACTACCCTTTATAAGAGTAAATACTTAGAATAGTCCTTACGAGGCGATATAAGGAACGTTATAGTTAGCTATTAAGTTAATTATATCCTAGCGTTTACGATTCCTATTAGTCTTATATAGTCTCGATATACTAAGTAATATAGAGCGCTCTCTAGACCGAATAGGCGTCGAGGCTAGCGCTTAGTTCTAGAATATAGCGGAGGTTATATTTACGAATAGAAAGGTTATAGGAACTAGAAGAAGGCGGAAGGTTAACGAGGACGTATAGATAAACGAATATAATACTATATATAATCTATCCGTCCTTCCTAGATATATATATATCTTACTATTCTCTTACGAGTCTATAGCGTTTAGTACTACGCTACGAAAGTAGGAAAGATCTTATTAATATAAGGGATAAGATAGACTACTTACGTCGCTACTAGTATATAATATCGTCTAAAGGATATATCCTTCTAAAGCTCTTCTATAATACTATAACCTTATACTAGCCTATATTATTATACTAATCTATACTATCTCGAGAGCGTATCTATATAGCGTTAAGAGGCCGCCCTATCGCCGTAACGCCGTATACGTATTATATCTATATAGAGAAATATAGATAGGTCTCTACTATACTATCTTAGCGCGCTATTACTAACCGTTCGACTATAGTATCTAATCTAGTCGTAGGAAGAGTCTAGCTAGGAACTAGGTCCCGCGTAGTATTAAGAGGCTATCTAGTATAGTATACTAGGTAAGCGTTAAGGAGATATAGTTAGGAGATCTAGATAGGTCGTCGCGAACGATTCGTCTATAGTATCTAATAGTAGCGAGTAGTATTAGTAGAGATATCCTAGAAGTATATTACTAGTAGTAATTAGTACCTTCGCTATAGCTAGTTAGACCTCTTAAATAAGCGCGGCTAAAGGTCGTTATTATAGCTAGGAATAGAGTAGGGAGTAAATACTATCGCGTCTATAAGCGTAAGGGCTAGAGGATACGAGGTTAGTAAGAACGAGAAGGATTAGTATCGTAGATTAGGAGCTCGTACTATAGTCGCGAGAGAGTAGGTATATTACTATCTATCTATCTATCTAGATAGTATATAGATACCCCTCGACGTAGACGAGTATAAGGCGCGACCGTAACGAGCGTATATAATAGTAACGAGAAGAGTATATAATAGAAGGAGAGAGATAGTAAGAGACTATCTATACTAAGCGCCGACGATTCTAGATTAGGCTAGTACTTGCCCTAAATAGGATTGCCCTATAATATAACTACGTAGTATATATCCTCTAAGATACGATAGAATAATTCCCTATTATATAAGGGAAATACTAAGTATTAAAGGACTAAGAAACCGAATATATACGATAATATTACGACTTACTATAGTTTAGTTATTCTAGAACTTCTAAGATACTAGAATTAATCTAACGAAGCTTTACCTTTCTATAAATAAGATAGAAGATACTTAGCTATATTAAGAAATACCCTAAGTATTAAAGGAATAAAGTATTAAGATACGCTAAATATAGATATATATAGTTTAAAACGCTACTAATATAACTATAGAATAAAGTTACTATAGACTTTATTATAAAACTTCTAGAATTAAAGGATAATATAACGGAATAAAAACATAATATAATACTCGTTATAGTTAATAGGCTTACGAAATATATATATTTTATTATAATAATAGAAAGGTATATAGCCGAATAGCTCGGATACCTCGTACTAGATAGATTAATAAGATACTATAGATTCCTAAAAGTCTTTATTATAGATAGAGATAAGCTATTTATATTAAACTACTAGAAGACACTTATAGGAATAATTAGAATACGATATAAGTTATCTACTACGTATTATCTATAGATAGATAGCTAGATAGAAAGAGCTAACTAGATCTTAGAATAATACCTATAATACTACGTAGATTACTTATAGAAGAATTAGGCTTTATTACTACCTATAGTACAACTCGTACTAAATAACTAATAGTTAGAAACTACGCGGCTTATACTATTCTTTACTAACTTTAGGAAATAACTAAATCTATTTAGAGAAGAAGTTTTATATCCTAATATATAATAGGTAATAGTTACTACTAAAGAACTTAGATAGATATATAAAAATTTAAGATAAGCGATTATTACGTCTTAAGAACGACTTATAGAGTAAAATACTAAACGAAAAATAGTATCTTAGCTTAAAAGGGGGGATAAGATCTATCTCCTAATAAAAAATCTAAGAACCTAGAGATTAACTAAGAAACTAGACTAAGTTAAAGTTAGGCTATTTTTAATTAATAAACCTAAAGGACTAGTTAACTATTAACTTAAACTACTAGTAGACGCGAAGATATACCCTATATTCTATATCTCTATATTAGAACCTATAGACGCTAATATACTATACTAAAAAACGTTTTACTTCTAATCTAAGAAGAAGAATAAATTTAAAGTTAAAAAAATCCTAGACTAGAAGGATTAGAAATACCTTATTAAATAGAAGAAGTACCTATATTTAGAAAATATCTAGGAACTAAAAGGGAATCTAGAAAATTATTAGTAAATAATAAAAAATTACGAAAAAAAGGAATAACTAGTATAGGAATTAAATCTACGACCTCTTAGATCCTATCGATCTTATAGCTTCTATTAACTCTTATATCTCGTCTATAGAGATAGACTATTAATAGGGGCTAGCTACTAAGTCTTTTATAGCTAAGAATTATACTACTAGACTAACTAGCTAGAATTAGAATAGATAATAACGACTAGGAATATATACCTTTAGAATACTAAGTTCTTAGTATTTCTACTAGGAATTCTAAGAGGAGGCTATAGTAATCTATCTAAAGGACTAGGATCTACTAAACTAGAAAAATTAATTATATAGTTTACGAAATCGATTAAGGACTAGATAGTAGAAGAAAGCTCTATATAGATATCGGTAGTAGGATAATTAAGATCCTCTATAAACTCTTTACCTTATTCTATCTCTAAAGCGAGATACTATACTTTCTTCTTTATATACTCTTCCGCCTACTTTAATATCCGCTTATAGCGTATAAGGCGAGCGAGTACCTCTACTAAATCCTTCTTATCCTTCTCTATCTTTTTCTAATACTTCTTATAAGTATAATTAAGTAATTCCTAGGATAAGGTTATATATTTACGACTACGGCAAATATACTTAGAATATCGAAGATAATAGTTTCCTTCTATAGTAATATAGTAGTAACTATTTAGAAAATAATAATTATAAGGGCTATTAATAAGCTAGCCGTATTTAAGGATTTCTTTTATAAGCTAAAAGCGATTTTTAAAAGAGGAAGAAGATATCGTTAATATTTAAGGACTATAGGGATAGCTTATACTATAATAGAAGCTTTAGGATAAAGCTACGCTAAAAAGGGGGATAGTATTATAGTTTAGGTATAAGGCGCCTAAATAGAGAAATTTTATTAAATAAGTAATATCTCCCTTAATTACTTAGCTATAAGTAATTACGGATATTATAGACTACGATTACTAGATTACTCGTAAGCGAGTAATCTAAGATTACCGAGTTACTAGTAACTTAGTAAGCGACTATATACGTAGTATATCTCTTATATATTTAGGAATAACGAGATATCCTTATAGCTCGAGGCGTTTAACTTATATTATAATCTTACTAATTAGAATTATACCTTTATTCTAATTATTTACTCTACTTTAAAGTCTACTTACTAAGTCTCTCTAAAGAAGCCTATCTACGTAACTTAGGTTAGTTATCCTTAACTAAGTTAAGAAACGAGATTATAATAACTAGCTAGCGTAATTACTTCTATAAGATACTACGCGAGTTACTATTTAATACTAATAGTCTAGGTAATTATA
>JAASFE010002259.1:67002-88489 GCA_013365205.1 Pseudocercospora cruenta
TATATCCTCCTTACGGCGATTAGTATAGCGCTTACTACTCTCTACGTCCTTAGGTTATTCTAGAGGAGTCTTACTATAATTACGGATATCTATCTTGTCTTACTCTACCTATTTAGCGTCCTTAAATTAGCTATAAAGACGACTTTAATACTCTAAAGGCTATCTCTTAAAACGAGCCTCTCCGTAATAGTATCCTTAAGTACTTACCTCCTACTCCTATTAAGTATAAAGCGCCTACCTCTACGACTCTAAAGGTCGTTAAGAAGACGAGAACTACTCTTAAGTCTAGTATAATAGATATTAAAGACGACTTCTATACGACCTAGGCTAAGCGTAAGAGTACTACTCTCGCCCGCGTTAATAAGGTTCGTAACGAGAACTACTAAGCTAGATAGACTTCCGCCCTTAATATATCTATTAAGGAACTCGAGTAAGCTTTAACTAAGAAGAGATAGTATAATAAGGTCTATCGCTAGCTAACTAATAAGAATAAGAAGAACTACTTTAAGTAAGAAACTAGGCGATATACGCTTACCTTCCCTACCTCTACCTAGTTTCGGGGGTATATTAGTATCTATATTACTATAGGGTACGAACGATATTAAAAGTAGCTACGTCCTAAGATACTAAGGCAAAATTAGGGTATTTATTATTATCGACTAGATAAATAAGATTAGGTCGAGTATATAGAAAAATCAGACTTGTTTCTACTAAGATAACTTCCTTACGTAATGAGTCTCACTGTCCGTGCACCTGCGTGACAGCAGTGCTTCAAAACTTGGTTGCACTGTACAAAGACCATGATCCTTGCCAAGCCGTGAGAAAGCGATTGGTTAAAGCTTCGCATTGACCTTGTCTTGGAAAGCCTCAGGCTTTGTGGATATCACAGCACACTACGGTCCCGACATGATGAGCATCGTCATTGCCTCTGCTATGGAGCGTCTGGCCATGTGAGGCTTCAACTTCATCACCTTTCACCTCAACCCTGCCCTCGTGTCATCACAGCACGTCGCAGTACCAAGACCAAGAGCTCCATCAATGCCTACGCGACGAGATGTGAGGTCTCAGCCACCTCACTCCTCACTTGCACTCTGGCTGGAGAATCATCATAAGCTGTCATCAAATGCCATGATAAGCTCCACCTATGCCTCCATGACGGAGCTTCCAAAGAGATGTGCGACTGCAACTACCTCACACTTGCCTCGATTTTGGCTCCGCACTGTGCACCGAAGGCTATGCTACTGTAATCTTGAGCTCGGTGCCTCTGGTCCAAACGTTCGGCAAGAGGTGAGAAGTCAGCTGGCTCACCTTTCAGCTCACCTCTGGCTTGGAGACGGCCTGTATCACAATCATTTAGTGACGTTATAAGCTTCGCCGATGATACTGTCGGAGGGCATGGGAAACGACGTGGGGCATTACTAGGCGAGGCATTGAGAGCCTCACTCGCCTCAACTCTGGCCTCCAGGTTTCCTACAAGATGTTACGATAACGATGTCGTGAGCGCTCTCGATGATCTTCCTTCTATACGCCTGACGCGATGCGAGGCACGGTCCACTTACGACCATATCGTAACTCTGGTCTCAGCACGGCACAAGTGTGATGAGCTCCGTCGATGCTGCCGTGGAGTATCAGACAATAATTAAGAAATTACAGAGCGAGGCGTCACTAGCCTCACCGACTCCAACTCTGGCTTTCAGGCAGCATAAAAGATGTCACTTTAGCGACGGGTGAGCTCTCTGGACAGCTTTGCTACGAAGCGTCCAACGAGATGTGAGGCATGGTCCAAATCACTTCTTGTCGCAACTCTTGCCTAATAACCGCGCATACCATTCACCTGGGCAGACGTGGTGAGCTCCGTTCATGCCTCTACTACGAAGCATCCGATCAGATGTGAGCGGATAGCCATTTTCTCTCGAAACACAGCTCCGGCTTCAAAGCGGCGTCAAAATATCCTGCCTTCCACATCCTCTCGGTGAAAAGCCGGAACAGGAGAGCCCAAAGAGATGTGAGATCATCACTACTTACCTGATCTGCTTACTCGACACGAATAATGCGCTTTACTTTGATGGATTTGAGAACATGCGCTCATATTCGAGCGTTGAAAGGGAAGAGCAAACGGAAGACGTGAGTCAGCTGGCCTTTCACCGATGTTCTACGGTTCAATCAGCTCCCGGAGATGACTTCTGGTATGAGCAAATGATCCAATATCGACTATCGCGGCACTACTACAGGGTACAGAGTCGATGCCACGTAAACCCTCGGGGTTCCTTGCCCTGCTGTCACGCAGCAAAGCAGCTCCTAAATTGCACCGCTCATGCTATACACTGCTTCTCTTCTGCATTGTATGGCTCCCCGCAATCAGACTGAAGCACGCCCTTCTCGCAGCGCCCGATTCTCCTCTCGCAGCGCCGCGTTCCTGGCAATCGCCTCCACCAACTGTCTACGCAATGCTTCCACTTCCTCCTCTGGACTGATCTCTCGCTTCACAAGACTCCAGTTACCTTCGAAGGTGCTGTACCACTGACGATGTGCGTCGCCTTCGTGGGTGTGGGGCTTGTGGCGATACTTGCACTGGCATTCCCGCAAGATCAGGAATCGCACAAGTCGATTGAGTGAAGCACCGACGAAGTCCTGCTGGCCAGGTCGTAAGGGAGGAGAGCACCCGGCATGTTCTCGGGAGTCAGAATCTGGCTCTCCTCAGGACTTAGCTTAGCGCCCAAAGGCCCATCGCGCCAAGCAGCCACCCATGCATTGAACTGCTCATTTTTGAGCTTTTGCAACAGTTCCGCTGGCGTGATGCTCTGATTCTGCATTGCCTTGATGACGGACCGGATTCCATCTTCAACCACGCTCCATTCATGCTGCTTAGCTGGGTTGAGCCAGCTGGGGCATGAACTATTCGGCTCTCTGCAAGCGTGCTCAACAATACATCCCCATGCATCCAGCGCTGTAGCTTCTGAGAACGTCAAAGTCGTTGAGTGGTCATCTTGGGCATTCTCTTCGTCGAGATCAGCAAAAGATCGCTCCACATTCTCCCAATGGCTGAAGCGGCCATCATCCTGATATTTACCAGAACTATCAAGCCCGAAGGTCACTCGCTCGACTGCGTCTGAAGCAAAGAGAGGCTGGCGACATTTCGGGCAGATTGCTGCCATTCCATGATGAGTAGTATCTTTCAGCAGGTCCGGTTCGCAGAAAAGATGCTCGCAGGGCGTACTCAGGATCTTGTCATCAATTTCGCTCCATGGGATGTAGCAGATGGCGCAGATCTGATCTATGTCATCATCTGCGGAGATATTCCTGAGTTCCTCGACTTCTTCGGCGGGCAACTCGGAGCAGACTTGATTGATAGCCGCCGCCATATCTGGACGTCTCCGTGGCAGCCACGAATCCTTCTGACGACGACCATCTTGACCCTGCATCTCGAGGAAAAGACGCTGATGTCGATAAGCACAGTCCCTCGTACCGATCATCAAATGGTGCAGGAGGTAGTGCCAGAGACCTGTATTTCTCAAGTCGTCCAGAGCTTCCAGCGACATACTATACGTCGCCACATCTTCCACGGTACTGAAATCCGAGCATCGTAGTTTGGTACCACGTCGAAGTCGGACGAGGACTTCACCGCGTCCATCATCGCTTGGTACATCTGGGTCCGCCTCAGGATGTCGAACGAGGACAAATCCCAAGGTCGTCAAATCGGTGCAGGTTGAAAGTGCAGCCATGTCACGAGCAAGCCTCTCCGCGTCCGGTAGCTGCACATCTGCTGCCACAAATGCATCGGATGCCTCGGTCTCTGCCTCAGTCACGGAAGTAAAGCTCGAGTTTGCAAACGCCTCCCTCCCAGACTGCTTCGCCACGCCATCATGCTCAATCAGTGGAAGCGGCTCATATCTCTGGCGGATGTCGTGGTCGCGGGAACCCATGAGAACCATTCGGTCGCCGTCCTCCAGAAGCGCGACGAAGGGGTAGTAGATGGTGGTCAGATGGTTCGGTTCGAATAGGCTTGCCGACTCCGTGGAGAAGGACTTCGTCTTCGCGTCTGCCATGTTCTGGCCGTCCGATGCCATTCTGTTGATGCTGAGCAGGAAGTTGATCGCCCGAGAGTCGCAAAATGATGCGCCGTGGTGTACGTTTGTGATGATGGTCGAGGAGTGTACGTTGATGTTGTTACAGGAAGAGATATCTGATCGGCAGACATTCACTTGTTGAGGCGATCACTCGAGCCGACGTAAATAAGTCCTCCTGCTAAAGCGCACCGTATGTTGATGTCCCTAACTGCTCGTGGCGGAGAGAACGTGTCTTTGACCAAAGGGCTGCAGCGTCTGTCGGCCGTGATGTGGGTGTTCAGGGGGGATTGATGCTGCGAATCTGGTCGGCAGAATGTCCTGTCTTCGTATGATGAGTTCTGTTGGGCGGGAAAGGGGTCGAGAGTGCAGCGTCGTAGGTGTTCAAGCAATGCTGCGAAGGCGAAGGACGCACAAATGCTGTTTTGACTAACCTGTTACACCAAGAGCTGCACAGCACGGACCGCTATCAACAGAGTTGTCGCCGACCCTCTCCATCACGAATCGTTCTTCAGATCTTATCGCTCTGCATCACTTGCCCAGTCTCCGGCGTGGCCATCAAAGCAGATCCTTAGTCATCTTCTGGCGTGTGTATAGCAAAAGTCGAAGAGGTATACCTGCTTACATATCAGGAAGGAAAGAAGTTTTGGTACTAGGGCATGAAATGTTAATGAAGACAAAGGATCAAGATTGCTTGCACTTCTTACAGCTCGAACGAAACCACAAAGATCATGCCATACCTACTTGATGGCATTGCAGATGTCCCACTTCAGAGTCTTCAACAGCCTCCACAGTCAGCCCACCACGAGTCACAGCCGTCACCCATATTTTCGCGATTTCTGAGTTGCTCAAGAACATCTTGCCCTACCTCATCACGCCAATCAATGGTATTGTCGCTATCGAAAGCTTCTCGACTGACAATTCTATTGTTTCCTTGCCGTGACCTCTTCGTCCTTGGAATCTCAGCGTATGCGATCAATTCAATGAGCACGCCACACTAGGCGATCTGTGGGATGCTCGCTGCAAGCTGGTGCAAATGTCATCTCGCAACCATCTTGAGGCTTTGAAGTTCCACAAGCGGGTGCGCAGAGCATATTATGATTCGGCGCCATTAGAGCGATTTGAGGCTATGGACATGCAAGAGGAGATTCGCACTGGTCGGGGGCAATGGAACAGAGGGATCAATATGAACTTCCTGATGACTTCCGCGCAATGTTGACATCGTCCCTCGCGGCCGTGGTATCCACTCGAAGATCGCGTCAAAGATCTGGCTGCCTGGAGCTCGAGTCGACTGTAAACCAATGAATGCGTCTATAGTCTCATTGCTACAATACTCGGGAGAATATGACCGATGAGTTGACACCCTCGTCCTTTCCACCAGCACTATGGATTGTCAAGACCGGTCTTAATTTGGCAAGTATTCGTGCTGATTGGATTGAGATAGCCTTGCGGTATTAGTGGTGCCACAACTCCCAGCAAACGTTTCACTCACAGGATACGCCATGGTTTTGAGCGAGTAAGTACTCCTGGTGACCACGAAAGAGCCTTTCTTCATACGACCAACCACATCAAGCAAGACAGACTCCTTCTCATCTGCGCTCGAGCCGATGGCCACGTTCAGCCAGACAGCATCGCAGTGTTTAAGATCTCGTGGAGCTGATCTAACATCGCCGACTTCGAAAGTGATGTCTTCATTCAAGAGCCCCAGGGTCTTATGAGCATTCTCACTGAGTGTTGAGCGTTCCTCAAGAAGTTCGACATGATGAATCTTGACCCGCTGATTGTTGTCGTTCGCCCATTGTTTGATCCAGAAGCCTGTCTCTGGAAGTGCTCCGGATCCGAGAATGGCGATTTGGCCTGGGACTTTGCCAAGCAAGGCTACGAGGGTCGACCATTCGATCGGGACGAAGCAGCGATAGAATACATGTATTGGTCCTCGCTCCAAGATGTCGCGTGCTGTAGACTCACGTTAACTCTGAGGGTCTCTCGATAGTGATTATGACTCCCGAAGCCCTACCTTTAGCTGCATCTTCGGCTTGCAATATCCGCTTGGCTACAGATATCTCTATTGCTTCCTCACAGACACGATAGGCCTCCCTAACTTTTGGCGTAAGCTTGCATATCCATGGATGCTTGAGTATGGCGGTTTCCAGATCTGAGTCTATAGTCGTGAAGCCGGTAGCAATGTAGATCGTCGTCCAGAATGGTAGAGCTCTTCCAAGCTTATCGTCGCCATCAAGAGGATACAGCCTGGACAATGAATGAAGTGCGGCATCCAGAGGCTCCAAGTACGCTTCGGCCTCGGCTCCGAGGTCGCGCATTTTTCTTTTATGATTATAGATCGATAAAAGTGGTCGTCAGCGCATGCGAGTGGGAAGGCCGCAGACTCACTTGCCGTGGCCATTTATGGCAAGTATTGGCAGAAGGGCTTTCAGTAGCATCTGAGGAAACGACATGGCCGACGGATGAGTAGCCTGAGATGGCAATCCCACGCCCTCCAGGTAAGAAGGATAGTCTTAAACACTTGCGCCAAGTAGCTAGTCGCCACCAAATGCTCGGCACCAGAGGTTGCGCATTTACATCTTCTTGACAAATGGAGGGACTTTTTGACGGCGAATAGTGCGGTTCTTGGCTGTGCTCAAACGGCCTACGGAGATGACATTTTGGACTTTGATGGCCATCATGCGGATCTAGCAGAGATTGCCGCTGAGCTGAACTGGAGGACTGTCCAAATACGCTCTGCCCAGAACTGCGCAGCGTGGCGGCCTTTGATTCCTTGCGACTCTACGGTGGGTGGCACCACATCAACTCGATCTTTGCGCAACGCCACGTCGTCTCCAAGAGAATGATGAGCGGTCCTTGGCAGCGTCCGCCTTCCCCGAAGGAGAACGAGAAGTGACTGAGTGGGATGGTCGTTCAAGTTTTGCGTCCTACTGTGCCAAAATGTCGAAAAGTCAGGGGCATCAATCGAAGTCCCGGCGCTGAATCCCATTGCCATCGCACATGCTTCTAAAAAGACTGCCCCGAGACCAGAGTGCCAACGGCGAACCTAGCTCAACAATCCTGCCTGAGTCCATAACACACACTCTATCGTAGCGCAGCACTGTCCGTAGTCGATGAGCAATCGAGATCAATGTCTTGCCCTTGAGCCCTTCCAGTATTGCCTGGACATGTGCATCTGTCTTGAGATCCACGCTGCTGGTACCTTCATCGACTAGCACAATCCTAGTGTCACGAAGGAGCGCTCGCGCAAGAGCAATCAACTGACGCTGTCCGAGCGAGAAGTTCGAACCATGTTCAGCCACCTCGCTATCGAGCATCACTGATGATGGCTGGCCAGAAGCATTAGTCACACCTTTCTCCAACTCGAGAACCAGTCTGACGTCGCGCAGTGCACTCCATAGATCTTGATCAGCGTATCGATTTTCTGGATCGATGTTGGTTCGGATGGTCCCTCGAAACAGTATCGGGTCTTGCGGAATCACAGCTATCCGTGAGCGCAAATTGTAAAGCGCGATTTGGCTGATATCAATTCCATCAATAATGATGCTGCCACTGGAGAGTTCCGTTAAGCGTAGTAACGAAGAAAGAATAGTGCTTTTCCCTGCACCCGTACGTCCTACGATGCCGATTTTCTCTCCCGCTTTGATCGATAGCGAAAAGTCATCGATCACAACAGGCAACCCAGGACGATATCTCATCTGTAAATTGCGATAAGCTATAGCTCCATTCGCTGGCCAATGTTCAGGAAGAGGCTTGTCGTCTTGAGCTAAACCTTCAGATGGTACTTTGGTGATGTACTGATGCAATCGTTCGGTACTCGTCATTGCATTGTCGGTCTCGATGAAGTACTTGACCGTGATTTGGATCATGCCAACCATTGACAATGCGTAGCTCAGTACCAAGCCAGTCGCAGCAGGCGAGACCGAGAATGAATTCGTAGCGACCAGCACACCAGTGACGAGAGCCAGCAAGTTGCCGATGTTGTCCAGGCGAACCGCGAGCCACTGCTGATTAGCCAGACTCAAAAAGCCAGCCGAGTTCATGGCGTCAATGGCCTTATAAAGAGAGTCGGTGAATTGTTGTATGCGTCCATAGGCTCGAATGCAATTGGCGCCAATCAGAGCTTCGTTGAATTTGGCGAATACTATCCCATCCAGGATGACATGATGGCGCTTCAGCTCGCGAGCGCTTGATCGGTAGTATCGTACTGCCCACCAGACGGCCACGGCGCCCATCACTGCCGCGATGGCGAACTGGGGTCATGTCAGTAGCATTCACCGGGAAAGACCACGAGAACTCACGTAGTGGAAGAAAGCCACTATCAGAATCACAGAGCCAAAAATTGCACTGCTTGTAATCGTCAATTGCCGCAGAGAATCAGTCAAGGCATTGTCCAGCTGGTCCACATCGGTCGTGAAGCGATGCATGATACGTCCCATCGGAGTTGTGTCGAAGGACGAGAGTGGTGCTCTGAGGATCTGACCCATGGCCTGGTTCGACATGAACTGGCTAGCTTTGGTGCCCACAGTGCAGGCATATGCTGAAAACGAGAACAACACCAGACCTTGTGCCACTCCAAGCGCTGCAAAGATGCCGATCTATAGTCTCGAGATCAGCAGCTAGTACGTTTTCCAAGCGACGTTACTCACATATCTGCCTTGAGTGAGCTCAAACGTGTTGTTAATCCACCAGGTGACCCACAAAATGGTCAAAATGTTGGTGGCACGAAATGATATTTGCACCAGGATGAGCATCGGGAGGTTGGCCAGTGTTCCGGAGGCTCGCGCCCATGCCAGGTAAACGGAGAGCGGCACTCGGTCGACTGCTTTCTCGTCTTCCGCAATCAATCGTTGGCCACCGATACCCTCACTTGCGGGAGTTTCTGTGATGCGATCTTGCTGTGCCTCGTTGCAAATCTTATCTTGGTTTGCGCCACCAGCGCGGATCATTCGAGCGAAGGCTTCATTGCCATCCATAAGCTTATTGAAGGCTCCCTCTGCTACAATTTTTCCTTCGTCTATGTGGATCACTCTGTCGCATCGCGAAAGGACGTGAAGCTGATGTGTTGCCATAATGCAGCATCGATCGTGTAGGAGGCCACATATCGCTTGTGCAAAGATGTGGTTCCCAACGTGAGAGTCTACAGCAGATAGAGGGTCGTCGAGCAAGACAATACCGGCTCTTGAATAAATGGCACGAGCGATACTGATTCGCTGCTTTTGGCCCCCAGATAAAGTCACTCCTCTCTCGCCAATTTCTGTTGAGTCTCTGGACGGCAGCGCATCAAGATCGGGCAAGAGAGCACATGCTTGAAGGACTTCGTTGTAGTATTTCGAATCAAACGATTTGCCAAATATGATGTTGTCCCGGACTGTGGCGTTCTGGATCCAGGGCTGTTGCGGGCAGAACGCTCTGCAGTCGGAGAACTGCATGCTACCAGAAGTCATCCGCATCTCACTTGCCAAAGCACTAAGCAGAGTCGACTTTCCAGATCCGACACTACCCACGATGCAGACTAGGTCCGAGCGTCGAAACTCTAGGGATAGATTTTCGAGGTGGAAAGCTGCTGTGGCATTGCCTTTTACCTCTGTGCTCATCGTCGGGTCAAAAGCTCGGGACTCCTTCTCGTTGTCTAAGACAGCTGTGTCATTTCCGCCGGTGTCTTCCCATACGAAAGTAGCGTCCTGAAGGCGAACGGCCGGTAGCAAATCTGGGTCAGGTGCGATATCTGCAGCCGCCTCTTCGGCAAGAAGCAAGTCTTCAACTCGCTTCAACGACCTTAGGGCGTCCACAACACATCCAATAGACGTGGGCAGCCAGTTCAATGGTGTATGCAGACCGTTGATCAACGCAACAGAAGAGAAGACTGGAGCTGGATCCAGCCTATTGGTGGCTGAAAACACAATGATCGCCACCATGTTCGCGAAGATCGGAATTGCCATAGAGAACGCTCCGATGGCGCTCCTGAGCAGATGGAATTTCTGCAAGTGCTTAGTCTCAGTCTTCCTAGCATCTGTCAATCGCGCGAAGAATGTATCTTCCCAAGCAAAGATTTTGATGTGACGAATGGCCTGAAGGATTTCTTGTGTCACACCGACTCGAACATCTGTAGCAGTTGTGATTGCCACACGACGGCGACTAGAGTATCTCGTCATGAAAGTAAGGAGCAGCAACGTGAATAGCATCACTGCTACCCCGGCCATAGCACTGTAGCCCAGATTGACCACAAGCAGCGCTATCGTCAGGCGAGGTCCAGACATGATGAACAAGCTCGAAGCCCTGCTGGACCCGATTCGTATCAGTGCCGATGAGACTCATAATTCTTCCATTTGACCATCCTGTGCTGTGGAATTGGTCTAAGCATCCTTCATTGATAGCCATCTTGTCATGGCGTGCTCCAGCTTTGGCTCGTGACGATAGCCGCTGGGACTTCTCGAATATGAGGGGAATCAGTGCACCACGGGATTGAGCACCCATGAGCGACGACTTGTAATAGAACTGGCTAAGGGAGCAGGACTGAGTTACCAGCATAGCCACGATACCGATAGTGTAGCCAATGCCAAGCCCCACAGAGGGCTGGGAGACGTCCTCGCTTCTCGAAGAGAGCCATGATCTTTGAGCAAATTCGATGAGATATCTGGTCGTGAAAGGTGCCATGACTTGAAGGACGCCCGTGGTTAGATGACTGATACCACTCACCCAGAAGAGACGCGGCATAGTGTCGTACAGAGCCATCGCAAGAGCATGTCGGCTGCATTGTTCCTGGCGCTGATGAAAGTTGAGTCTGAGGCGCAGAAGAATTGATTCAGTAGTTCTCTCCGCATGGGCTTTCCAGATGTCGTTGGGCTCAAGGTGTCTCCGGGCTCCTGTCTGTTCGTGTGTCAGTCACCAGATGTCAATTTGCAGCTTGTTTGCAGCCTTACACTCATTAGCGGAGATAGCCACGAAAAGGTCAATTGACTCCAAATTGGCGCGTCATGCTCGGGCGAGCTCAATGGTCCTTGACTGACTCTACAGTCTGCGGTCGTTGTATCCAACGCATTGTCGTAGGTCTGAACTTGATCCCAAGAAAAGTGCGCGACCAAGCTGAAGCGAATTTCGAAGCGACAAGAGACTTCATGTGACGCCTCCGATCGCACTCATGGGAAACATTCCGTGGCGCCGAGCAAGCCTCGCAGTGGAACCTGTTCAGGTGCGCCCAGATGCAAACAGTGGGAGGACAAAGCCAAGCAAAGTTTGTGTAGTAGATGCAATGACTGTTTCTTGGAGCGCCCACGCCGGGTCGGTGCTCATACTGGAAGTAAAGCGCGACTCCGGCATGCATAAAAGCCTTGGCAAGGCTAGACAGGCCAGGCTTCCATGAAAAGCCAAGAGTCTGATTGTAATAGCTCTGAAAGTCCAGATAACTAGATTATGACACGCTCAATTGAGATCAGCTGAGGCCGTCCAAGTTAGCAAGAGCAGCATCCGACATGCAGCCACAAGGTGGGAGAGTGTCCACCATACGCTTTCATCACGCAGGACAATCGAGTAAGGTCACCCGATTTGTTGAAAGCAATGCTCTCGTGGGTCTGACGGATGACGGCAGTCGAATTCTCGGGACATTGGTCTTTCGAGCGGCCAATAGCGCAAAGGAGCATCTTGCCTCTGATAGTACGACCAGACTTGGTGGATCGAACCACGCTTTTCAAGCAGTCGAAAGACGGCAGTGTTTACAACCTATGGCTCTCGGGTCCTTTGGTTGCCAGATTCGACCATCTGAAGCCTCTCTGCATCCAAAGATTCGTTGAGGTGCTTCAGCGTCTTATTGCGAGCTTCGAAGATGGTGCAAATGCCTTGGCGGCTATCTTCCTCATTTCTCTCGAGACTGGGTTCGTGACACATTCAGAATTTATGGTGCATCGGCTTGCGGGCTGCGAGTTTGTCTCTCATTCTCAAAGCTTCCTGAGCCCGAGAGACGAAGTCTGCGCCTACCAAAGATGTGAAGGCGACTTTAAGCAGACAGATCTATTGCAGGCGTTGAAGAAGGCGATCGGAGCCATCCTGCTGCCCATGGACATTCTCGAGACCGATTCAGCATACGTCATGGAGCAGCTCGATCGTAGGCTAGCTTTGCAGTGGCTGATGGCAGAACAGCCTTCCGAGAAATGGATTGGTGTCATCGCAGGACCTGAGAATCTGAAGTTGACGCGGCAGCGTTGGGAGTCCATTGCGGCTCTTGGCATCAAAGTCATTGTATTTGGTCCCGATCAATGGTGGGAAAATGGCGGCGAAGCATTGGATCTACGTGAGGCATTCGTGCCTCTCGAATTGTCAACCGATGGTGGATTGTGGCAGCGAATCGTGGAAGCTGTGCGACGCTGTGGCTACAAGCTCGATGGACTCTTCGCACCTTTCAATGATTACATTCACGCCGTGGCGGTTGCTTCGAGGGTGAGGGAAGTTTGATACCAGGTGATCTTGCAGAATGCTTACAAGCTCAGGTACTAGGTCTTTTTGCGTTGAACCCAGAGGCGATAGCACTCTCAACGAACAAATGTCTCACCAATGAGCGATTGAACCCGGACTCATCGGACACATTTGCGGCGAGCTCTGTGTCAGAGCTTGATAATCGCATGAACAAGATCAACTTTCCCGTTGTATGCAAGCCATCCATCGGGAGAAGCAATGAGGGTGTTCGCAAAGTCCGCAATACATTGGAGTTGAGAAGAGCCGTGCATGACATTTTAGCGTTCAATAGCAACACTCATGGCGCACTAATCGAACCGTACATTGATGGGCCTGAGGTTGATGTAAATTTGGTTTTGCTTGATGGCAGGGTCTTGTTCGCCGAGGTGGTGGATGACTTCCCGAAATCGGCTGATTTGTCGGACTCGGAGGAATCGCTGTTCGTCGAGACCCAAGATGTGCGACCGTCAAGACTGCCAAAAGACGAACAGGAGAAATTGGTAGAAGCGATGGAGATGATTGTCCAGAAGCTGGGTTTCAACACTGGCATCTTTCACTGCGAGGCACGAGTGAACAACTCCAAGATGCGATATATCCTAAGGAGCGGGTCATCGCTTCCGGGGCTTGAACCTGCAATACCACAGCTGGAGCAGAGGGAAGAGAGTGTATTCCTGCATGAGATCAACCCGAGGATGCCAGGCATAATGAGCTCATTCGGCGCTCTGGTCGCGAAAGGCATCGACTACTGGGCACTGTCGATATTGTGTGCGCTTCAAGACTGGCGCCGGTTCGAGGCACTCTCGAAGCCATTCGACCTAGATGAGATGGGATCTGGCTGTGGGCACGTCGTCAATCTCAGCGTATATTCGCGGTAGATGCTGAGCTCGTCCGGGCTAGACGACCAGGGCTGGCTGATGAGAGACTGCATAGCACCATCATGGAGGATCCGTCCGCTCAGCTGCGTGAGAGGAAGCCGGACATCGCCAAGTACGTTCTGCGACATAACGCAGTTGCGCTCGCAGCTTCCAGGTACGGCCATGATTCCAATAGCGGCTTCATTTGGGCTGCCACTGTGGTCATTCGTTCGCCTTCCAGTCGACAGCACGCGCTCAGCGTCGCCGAGGAGTACACTGTCCTGTACCAAGACTTCGTGTCGAAAAAGAACAAGAGCTGGTGTGATTGAGAGCCACTGCGTCGTAAAAGGGATGTGCTCCGGTGACATCTACGAGGGCAGCAATTGGACATTGATGGTTTACCTTGAGGTGAACAAGGAAGACGCGTTAGAGTTGATGATGTTGTTGACCGCGGCTTCTCCCTTCGGAGTTCGGCGCAATGTTATTCCGATATAGATCTCTTCCAACGCAACGCCTCCTTCGTAGTCCACAAGTCAACACCTTTCAACCTCTCCTATTGTCTCCAACGCCTATTCGGTTCTTTTACCCGCTAGAGTCTATCTCTAGCAAGAACTTGTGATACACGAAGCGTCGACTGGCCTGCTGAAGATCAGCATACATTCATTGAATAGCCCCAAATTGGACAAGATATTCGGTCGTGAATGCAGATGGTCTTTTCTGGCCACATCCCGACGATGGGGCGATGACAGCGTGCAAGAGGCGTTGTCATGCATGAGCTCGGCTCGAGGGTACCGCAAAGAGTGCAAGCTTTACTCTTGACAAAGGCCTGTCTGATGCTCAGGCTCCGACTGTGGTGTCATGGCCGGCGAGACCCTCTGTGCCAGGACAGGTTGCATGCCATGCGTCGTAAAATGCAGGGATAATTGCTGCTGTCACAGGCTGTGATGCAGAAAGACCTGTTGATTGGTGCGGAGGTTAGATCGGAGGCTTCACCTGTTCTAAGCATAGTCTTGTGGTTACAGGACCTGGAAACATGCCAATAGAGCTGGGTCAGAGCCATGTGGTTGGTTGCCATGCGACACCATGATGGACACCAAGGCGCGTGAATATCTTGGCAGTGTCGCGTGAGCGAGAACCACTTCCCAGTCACAACGCGTTTTCCATTCCTGATGCAGCAATTGTCGCTGCCAAATGTGTCAAACGAAAGAGCCTCCTGTCAGCTTCTGGGTGCGATGTCTGGTGATGCCAACTTGGCGTGGGATCTCCTCTGCCCAAGCGATGAACGATCGTGGCTCGCCTAAGGACATTGTGTTCGTGTTTCTATGAAACTTCAGTCCCTGAAGTCAAGAAAGGCACATCTTCTACGACTTTTTGACATCGCAAGTCATTGCCCGACTCTCCTTCTGCACTATGGCATTCAACAATTCACACTGCGGTGCGGATAAGAAGCTTCTCACTAATGGATATCACAGCCTGATTCAAAGTGGCCCATCTTCCGGCACAAAATGGGGATACGACACAATCCAAGTACATGCTGGCTTGGAAGAAGATCCTGTCTACGGACAGTGTACGCTACCTGTCTACGATTCTGTCGCCTTCAAGTACAAGTCATCACAGGCGATAGCGGAAGCATTTGGGTCAAAGGGTTTGAGTGATGCCTTTGTGTACAGCCGCTTCGGCAACGTAAGTCGCGTACCTAGAACTTCAGACATTGACAGATTCACACTGATACGCCATCAAAGCCTACCACTGCAGCATTTGCGAGGCGGATAGCTCGTCTCGAAGGATGCGTCGATGGAGTCGCAGTGGCAAGCGGAGCTGGAGCTATACTGATGACCATACTATCCCTCGCACGAGCAGGTGATAACGTCGTTGTGTCAGACGCAACCTTCGGCGGTACTTTCCACGAATTCCAGATCATAGCACCTTCAATGGGAATCGAGCCTCGATTCTGTGACACCAACAATGTCGAAAAAGTCGGGAGTCTCATCGACGACAAAACCAGATTCGTGTTCACGGAGACTGTCGCAAATCCAAAACTTACTGTCTGTGATCTCGAGGCCCTTTCAAGGATCACCAGGAAATACCAAATGCCTCTTGTCGTCGATGCTACCTTCACCGCTGCAGGATTCTTCTGCCAACCGGCTACATATGGTGCCAATGTTATTATACATTCGGCCACCAAATGGATCGGAGGCCATGGAACCACTCTCGGAGGCGTCATCATTGAGTGTGGAAAGTCTGAATGGCAGGCCAACAGCAAACGCTTTCCTCAGCTCCACGGCTCACGTACATGTCGAGAAGGTTTTGATGTCAATCTCTACGAAGCTGCAGGCAACAGCGCATACCTTTACTTCCACCAGAATGACATATTACGGGACATGGGAGTTTGTCTGTCAGCATCGGCCGCCCATCAGCTCTGCATAGGCACGGAAAGTCTGTCACTGCGATGTAAGAAGCAAGCTGAGAATGCCGATGCACTAGCACATTGGCTACGGATACATCCTCGAGTGGCTTGGGTCAGGTATCTTGGATCTGACGGCCACCCATCTCATCAGCTTGCTCAAAAGTACCTCAAGAATGGTTATGGCACGGTGTTCACCTTTGGCTTGAAGGGAGGCATGGCTGAAGCGACGTCTGTCATTGATCAGCTCAAACTAGTCATTAATTGCTCAAACGTGGGAGATAGCAAGACCATCATCAGTCACGACTGGTCGACGTCTCATCGACAGTGCACAGCGGAGGAAAACAAGAGATTGGGTGTCGACGAAGACCTGATCCGTGTATCGCTTGGCATCGAAGACATCAAGGACGTAATTGGTGACTTCGCGCAAGCCTTTCAGGAGACTGAGGAAGTCTTTGGCATGAAGGATGTGGTAGATCCAGGAAATGAATCTTGAGAGTTGTTCTCACCACACTGGTCACTTCAAGTATAGCCTTCGTTATTCATGTTGTTGTCTTGTATCTTCCTACAGTCGAGGCGAAACTAGTTCTCAGCTTCTTGAAGAACCTCAGCAAGGTTTGTACGGCTTAGATGAAACCACCCGTGGGGACAGGAAGTAGAGTCGCATGCGGCCATTTCGCCATAGCTGCCTCGATCACACTATTGACATTCAGGCTGGTATGGAACATTCACCACGTTCGAGGCGAGCGCCCGCCAGCTAGACTTCCTGCCGCAAGTCTTGCCCTCCACCGCCAATGTGCCATTGATCATGGATTTTTCATCATCGCCTTTGTCTTGTTATTCGCATGCGCCGCCCTACCAGCAAACCATCCCCAAGATGTGCGATATGATGAAGAAGTCGTTTTACTCCTGTAACGGCTCGTGGCTTTGGGTCTCCCCTCATCATCCATAGTCTTCTACGAATCTCTCCAAAGATTTCGTGGGCGTGCATTAGTCTGGCAAACTTGACCTGATGCGATCGGCGAAGTGTCAAAGATTCATCTAATATGCATAGCTGTAAGCAGAAAATCATCCGAAAGATCGGAAACTCAGCCTCTTATAAACGCCCTCCCCACCAACGAAAAGAAAGAGCCCAAAATCCCAAGAAAAGAGAAAAGGCGATCAGCCCGCCAGTCAAATCCCATTTCAAGAGAATCTCAGCAATCAGAAGCGCCAAGAGACATTTCTGCGCCATCGCTCTCCCAAGGAGGATTTGACTGGCAGGTTGATCGCCTTTTCTATTTTGTTGGGATTCTGAACCATTTTTTCCCAATTGTGAGATCCGTGAATGACGTCCGTCTAAGTAGGAGCAGCTTTTATGCGTTGATTAGGTGGACAGGACACATCCTCGTATCTAGGACGAGACGTACTTCCGAAACTGTTGATCCTGTGGAAGCTGGAAGCTTCAGAACTCTTGCATTGTCGAAAAGGAAAGGTATATTGACTTGTGCACGAGACTTTGATCACGTACAAATACATTTGAGCTTTGATGGTCTGCGTTGTGGGTAGAGAGTCAGCGAAGTAAGAAGGAGTGCAGTGATCATGAGTTGATAAGGCAAGGAAAAATGAAGGATGAGAGTGACTGAGAGTTGACAGAGAAGATATCGGATACACCACTATATCGCAGAGCTACAATAGGTGCGTGTAGTCAATGATGCTAGCAGCAATAGAGCGAGCTTACGCGCCAGCTCACCCAGCCTCACGGATTTAGCAGTCCGCGGCCATTGCAGGTCCAGGTTCTTGAGAAGTGGTGTATGCAATCATGCGTCGGACAGACATCCGAGCCTACCGCCATGATTCCCGGACGTGACGGAAGCTCGGTCGACCACGCTAAAAGCGGGGTTAACCATTAGCTTGCGTACTAAGGGTTGGCTTTTACCTATCACTCGGCCGCGGGGAAGCCTACGAGTGCTAAGTAGCTTACCGCTACTAATTTTGTTAGGCACTTTGCTCGTAGAATAGTATATCTTCCTCTATTCTATATACCTACGTATCTAGTCTATTTTAAAGCTAAAGTTATTACTATAAAGTAGTAGTATAGCTATTTCTAAAGTATTAAAAAGTAAAGAATATATCTAAATAAAGAGCTTAATATAGAATACTAAGACTTACTAAAGGACTATTTTATATAAGATAAAGATATCTATTAAACTATAGAGATAAATTAACTATCTATCTATAAGCGTATAGTATATAGAGCTCTTAATAACTAGTAGTTATTTAGCGAGATCTACCCTTCTCGTATTATAAAGCGAGGCTATAAGACTATTCTTAATAATAAGTAAGAGATATATATTAAGACGTTATTATCTAAGCGACTAGACTCGTACTTTATAGAGGTAATATAAGCGCTTATTAATAAATAGTTAGAGCTTTAAGAGGTATTAAAATATATATATTTATTAAGTATCTTAAAGTAGTATAGTTAAAGGCGTAAATTAATATAAAGGAAGGTAAAGAAGCGTAACCTATTATTAAGAGCTCTATAGATATTTAGGTATACTAAATAGTTAGTAGATAGGTTAATATTTATTAATAAGACTACCTATAATTAGAAGACTAGTTAGTAGAAGTATAGATAGTCTTTAAAGGGTATTAACTATAGAGATTTCTAGTACGCGTAGCGAGAAGTAAGGTAGTCTATACTATCTACTTTTACTATTAATAGCTATCTACCTTATATAATTAGTTAATAAGGCTTAATAACTCGAGAGATCTTCGTCGCTTAGTTAACTAAATAGGTAATACCTTACCTTAAAGGCTATCTACTAATAATCTTTATAATAGATAATACTAGTATCTACTATAGCTTAGAAGTAAGAGAGGCGATATTATTAGCTAGTTACTAACTCGAATACTTACCTCTATACTCGCTAGATTTAAATCCTATTAAATAGACCTTTAACTACTTAAAGTACTATATTAAGAGATATATTCGTAATATAGAATACTTAAACTTCGGCGACTTCTTATATTATTACTTATAGCGTTATTAAGGCCTAAGGGCGTAGAAACTCTTTAAATATACTAGATATAATATCTACTACCTAGATTTCGCGTTTTCTAAAGAGGGCTTCGTTAGTATAGCTAGCTACGTATAAGATCTAATAGGTCTTAATCCGGAAGAGTCTACCTAGTATAACTAGTATATATATACGCCGCCGGCGTCGATTAGTAAGTAGATTAAGGATATAGATAGCGAAGAAGAATCTAAAGAAGAATAGGACTAATAACGTAACGTAACGGTAAGTACGCTAGTACGACTAGCGCGCTCGAGCCCGAGAAGTATTATAAATATTCGAATTCTAAGCTTTTATATAAAGATAAAATCTTAATATATAACGTAATATAATACTAGATATTTAATATATAGAATATATTTAGTCTAATTAGTCCGCGCCTATAATAATTATAAAAAATAATAGTATAAACATTATATAGTACTACTAGAAGTAAAGCCTAAATTCGTACTTTATATAGTATCCTTAGCTCCGGCTAGCTCCGCCGCTATAATCTTATCGGCTTTTAGTATTAGGAACTTCTCGATTACTTCCTTTATTCTATACCTTATACTAGCTCTTATTTTAAACTCTTCCTACTATTATTTCTTACTTATATTAGCGATAGTAACTAGGTTAAAGTCCTCGTCGATATAAGTCTTCTATATAGCTCGTATTTTAGCCGATTCGTAAAATAGCGGTATCTTAAGTACCTACTAAAAGAATCCGACCCTTAGCTCCTTACCCTCCTTTAAACCCTCTAGTAGTACTATCGGCAACGATATATCCTTTATAAGACCTAGTCTTAGTAGGGTACGAGCTAGTATCTTCAAAGGAGTTATAGGCGTAAATCTAAGTCCTATAACTACTTAGAAATTAGCCGCTACCTTATCTCTAAAGATAATATTAATAGGAGCCTAGATCTTTAGGTATACTTCTAAAGCCGCCTCGCTATAACCGCTAGTAACGCCCTTCTTCTTTAACTAATTAGCGACCTTCTTAGTAACGTCTCTCTTTAAGTATAGCTTAATTATTATTATAAGAACCTCTATATATATCGGATAGCTAAATTTCTAGTAGCCTTAAGCGATTAATCTTACTAGTAATTTAATTACTTCGGAGGTTATAAGCTAGTACTTATTAGGTACGTCTTACTTATCCGGATTACGCTAGTAGTAGGTCTTAGGTCCTTTAATCTTAACGTTACGATAGGTACTAAGATTATACGTAAAGTAAGCTCGAATATTAACCTCGAAATTACCCTTCTCGTTTAGTTCTATTACTTAAACGTTAGTAAGAGCGGCTTACTACTAACTTAGCGTCTTACTAAGAGGTCTCTTACTAGTAGCCGTGCCTTGCCTCTATACTAAGCTAACTAGACCTACGCTAATAGGCCGTAGTTTAGTATAGAAGAATATATTAAGTTAAGGGTTAGTTAGTAACTCCTCGTCGATCTAGTAACCGAGACGGTTAAGGGTACGGCTATAAGCCCTATCTTCTTCCGTAGCCTTATTATTATTATTACTAAATAGTTATAGCTAGGTCTCTTAATAATAATCCTTCTCTTTAATACCCTTATAATAAGCCAATAAAGTTACCTTTAAATAGCGCTCTAAGCTATACTTCTCGGTTACTTTACCTACCTATTTATATTTATTCTAACCCTTAGCTAAATTCGTAATATCGAAGATATTACGCTTTAAGGCAATCTACCTATCTTCTTTAGTCTTCTTCGTAGTATTTATAAGGTACTAGTAACCTCTATAGTCTATTAAAACGAGTCCCTTCTTATTAGTAAGCCGCTCTTAAGTATAGCTCTCGGGCGTAAGAGCTATATTACTACGACTAAGAGCCTTTAGTTTATTAGTCGTAGAAGAAGATTAAGACTCGAAGGACGTCGTTATAGAGCCGCCTATCTTACCGCTAACGTTACTAGGCGCTTATTCCTTAGTACTAGAAGCCGTAGTACCCGTAGTAGAGCTATTATTTACTCGATCGATTAGCGGCGCGGCTTTAGCTATAGGCTTCTTCCTAGACTTATTAACTATCGGCGGCGGCGTAATTAGCTTCTCGAGTATCTTTAAAATAGGCTTCTTCTTAACCGTAGCGGTCTCCTTAGTTAGACTCGTATCTAGTCGCTTAGGTAGCTTGCCGGTAGTTAAGCGAGTTATACGACCTTCTATTAAGGCTTAGCGGCTCGTAGAATACCCTTATTCTTAATCCTAATCGATACCTTAGCGTAGATTTAAATAAATTAGAACTATTAGCGCTATTCTATATAGTCTAGAGAGTATCTATATACTAAGTTTACTAAGAAAGCTACTCTTAGTACCCCTAAAGTATATTCTCGAAGATCGCGGCTCTATGGACCGAGAGTAATAGGTAAAAGCTAACCCTTAGTAAGAGGGTCGCTTTAATCTACGTAGCTTATATACCTCCTTCTACTTAGCTTCTTCCTTTAGCTACTAAGCTAACTTCTACTTCTAACCCTAATATAACGCTCGCTTATCTTCTATATCTATCTACTTTTAGTATAGTTACTAGAACTTTAAGAGCGATTATAAGGACCTCGAGGAGGTAAAGTCTCCTATTAAGGCTTGGCTTAGCGCGTATATATAATACACGTAACGCGTATACTTTTACGTAGCGCTATACGTAGTTTCGAATAAGGTACTT
>JAASFE010002308.1:1327-20125 GCA_013365205.1 Pseudocercospora cruenta
CAATCCTTAGGATCTAGAGTATCTTTAGGATCCTATAGGCGAAGGTATTCCTAATATCGCTCGTTTAGGATAGCGCGTAGGCAACGAGGTATCGCTATATACTAGCTATTAAATAGTAAACGGAAGATATTAGGAATCTTATTACGCTTATCTATATTGTCCTTAGACTAATTCTTACGAGTAGCTACTTCTTTAGCTTCTCGAGCGGCCGTGCCTCGCGGGACGACGATAATAGTATCCTCGTTATCCTTATCCTAATCTAGGTCTCTATTAATATCTTTACTAGGGATTTTAGTATTACGTAGGCCGCTTAGTCGAAGAGGCTAGTAGGCGATAGTACCCTATACTAGGTCCTTATACTAAGGATTATTAGCTATATAGCCGTCTCGATTAATAATAGAGGTATAATCGATACTATCTAGAACCTACTTAGCTATATTATCGATATACTAAGGGAAGAAGAAGATAGTATACGATCGCTTATCTACGCCGAGCTTACGACTAGTACGACTAGCTCGCTATATAGTATTATTAATATCCTTAGTAATAGGCAGCTACTATATAATAATAAACTTAATATCGCTAATATTAGTACCTATAGTAATCGTTAGAGTACCGACTATAATACGGATTATTAAACGAGTACTAGGCTTCTTAAACTTATTATATCGGACCTCCTTATCGTAATTAGCGACGTATACGGTATAGAAGGCTACTACTTTATATACATTGTAACTAGAGTTGTTCTAGGTATACTTCTTAGTTAGATCTACCTAGTCTTTAGTTAATTAGATAAGCTAATAGCGGAGTATCTAGGTTAGCTTATCGACTTTACTATAGCTATTAATAAATACGATCGCCTTATCGATATTCGTAGGCGTAGCTTATCTATACTTATCGATAGCCTTTTTTAGTAATAGGTATAGTAAGTCGAAGTTACTACGATACTTATATAGGATCGTCTTAAAGATATATATAGTATCGATTCGATCGATACTAGTACGGATAACCTTAGTCTTAAAGGCCTCGAGTCTATTATTACGGAAGCCTCTATACTATAAGACGAACTCTAAGGTCTCCTATAATATAGTCGTAGAGGTACCTAGCTATAGGGTATCGTTATAGAAGAGGCTATAGAGGGTATATATCTAAGTAAACTCCTCGCGGAAGTCCTTCTACTTATATATAAGGTATAGCTCGTCGATAGTAACTAGGCCGATACGATCGCTAATCTTCTTAAATACCTCTCGTAATTCTAGAGTTAAGGCCTACTCTAGGCTATAGAAGATATAATAGTAGTAGCTAGCGACGATATTATTATATATCTTTAGGTTCTTACGCTTAGTCTTAGTAGAGATTATATAGTAACGTACTAACTAGCGACCGCCTTTAGTAACTATATTCTTCTAGGTAAGCTTACGTATAGTATAGTCGATATCGGCCTTCTACTCTTTACTAAGACGGTTTAAAGGGATAATCTAGATATTAATATAACTACTTAGTATTATATATGCCTAGTAGACTAAACTCTTACTACTACCGGTCTTCTCGATTATAATAACATCCGTACCTATAAAGATTAGGTTATATAGTACCTCGCGCTAAAGATCTAATAGCTAGTATCCCTTACTAGGGTAGAAGGCATCTAGTACCTACTATAGGCTATTCTTAATAATGTCCTACTAGAAAGGCATTGCCTCTCGCTCGAGACTAGTATCCTATACTAATATCTAAATCTCCTCGAGTATACGCTTCTTTATATTCTCGGCGCTTATAGCTTCTTAGAAGTAGGCGGTCTTCTACTACGGAGTATCTAGAAGCGCTAGCTTGTCGGTAGCCTAAACTAGCTACTACCGAGTATAGGCCTTACGAGATAGTAGAATTAGTATAGTCTAGGGCTAGGTATTCTATATGCCTTACTACTAACGACGCTAGTTATATATCTTTACTAGACGGCCTCCTAGATTCGCGCTCGACTAGCCCTAGCCTTACTATTAGCGCTACTAGTCTTGTCGCTATCGATTCTACTTACGCTAAGCCTTAGTAAGGTTAGGGTTTCTAGCTAACTAGAGAAAGCTACCTCCTACGTAATAGACCGGATCTAGAGCTACTATACGTAGAGGCTAAAGATTAGACTTGAAAGTATTACCGAAGATAGCTAGGTCTAAATCTAGTATGCCCTCCTACTCGTAGTAAGTATAAGTATAAGTATAAGTATAGCTATATTCTATCTCTTCGGCTTGTCTATAATCTTCTTCCTTATAGCTACCAACTACGATATCCTTATACTTAATACTCTTAATAGTATTAACTTCCTCTTACTCTAACTCTATTAGCGGTCCTATATCCTAGCGCGGCGGATCTTAGCGAGCTATAGTACGTATTAACTAGCGGCGATATATACGCTATCTACGAACTATACGCTAAAGAGTCTAGCCTTTATCCTAGCGGGCTAGCTAGCGCTAGCGGCGCTACTCCTTAAAGCGGACATAGCCCTCGAAGCGATTAGTAATAATAGCCTCTTCTAGATCTTAACGTAGGATAGGATCGCTATCTCTAGTAGCGAGGTAGGCCTACTAAGGAGCCTCGATAGCTTCGTCGGTATCTATACTACGCGGTAGTATACGATATATAGTTACTAGCGCGGATACGAATATAGTAGATAGCTCGAGGCTAGATTGCGATAGTATAAGTAAATATATATAAGTCCTTCGCCGATATAAGGAATTCCTCTAAAGTAGGTAGTAGAGTAGGGGTGTTCTACTATTACGTTATTAGAAGTTAAGGCAGTATATAGTATTAGGTATTAGGAGAAGCTTTATAGTAGTATATAGTAGTATATAGAGTATTTAGTAGGTATATTAAGTATATTAGGTATTAAAACTAGTTATAGAGATATTAGATAAGTATATACGAAGTTTCGCGTACTTAGGTAGGCGAACGTAAAGCGTATAGACTAAGAATAGCCGCGTTTTAGCCTAGTCTACCCGATAGGCCTTAGGACCTAATAATACGATACTTTTACGCCTAGTAAATACTTAGAGGTTAGAGAGCGGCTAATTCTAAGGGAGCATATAGGTTTCGTTTATTATAAACGGTATTATTTAGCATCGCGATAGAGGCGATCTAGACGCTATTCGTATAGCGTTTCTTACGAAGTAGTATTTTATAGTTTTTATTTCTATAGCTATAGATATATAAGAAATTAAATACGTAGACATTCTTAATCGCGGAATTATCTATAATTAATTCTAATATGACTTTTAGTAAAAATACGTAGTTGTTATACTATTGTACCTATTCTATATATGCATAACGTAGGACTATCCGCTTTGCGACATTTGTTCTTAGGCTCTTCGATGAAGACTTCTACACCGCGCTATACTACAATAAGAAGATCCGAAAGTGCCGATCGACGCTAAAATGCCATGTGGAAGAAAGAAGGAAGTCACAATGTCGGGCGGAAGGTGTAAAGAAGTCTATCGTGAGCCTGAGAAGGAGGCAGAATTGAGGCAGGAGCGACTCTCAAGGCACGCACGCCATGCTCCCCGGCGATCTGGCACGAAGAGCAGCCACTCAGTCATTAAGGAGCTTGATGGCCATCAAAGGCTGCTGTTCATTGCTCTGCATTGCTCTGCACTACGCTCCGCTCACTTCCCATAAGCCGAATTGACCAGCCTGGTACCAAAGCGCGCCGAAATCCATCGCGCGACGAAGTCGATGTCGAAACCCTTGCACAATATCCAGCCACGAGAACCAGCTCCAGTACGACGGCAAGGCCATCGAGCCGAGAGTATAGTGCTTCGTGTGTACTCGGATTCCAGCTTTGAGACGGTGTACGAAACTGGTCCAGATGAGTTGCGCTTGACTCAACCATTACATCGTAGGTACTCACATTGTGTATGAAAATCTCACATTGCGTATAAATTTTCAATGTCTCTCGTTATGTACAGCTCAGTAGCAAGAAGCCAAAAGTATCCGCCTCACAGCTCCTTGTGCTCCACTGCATACGGAGTCTTGTCGTACGCAGCCTCTTCGGCCGTGAGCACACGCACTTTCTCGCTCGCCGCAGCTCCTCCGACAACAGCCTCGGCACCGTCGAAGTGCTTTGCAATTTCCTCCAAAGGCGTGTATCGGGTCTCGATGTAGAAGAAGTCTGGAGCATCTGTCAGTCATGGTCCGATGTTGAGGAAAGAATGCTTGCAAAGACTTACAAACCACAAGAAGCTCGAATGCCAGCCATGCGCAGTATACGATATAGTACTTCCACTCCAGAGCGTCCAAAGCGATCGGATTCACGTATTGGTTGAAGAAGAGAGCAATGTCAACCATCAAGAACATCAAGGTCAATCCCTTCGCTCGCAGGTTGTATGGTAGGATTTCTGCACCGTAGCCCACCAGCATTCCGCTCCATGCCATGTTGTAGAACAGGTAGTATACGTAGATCATCGCGATGACAGCATTCCCCTGTGCCTGGACGCCAGTCTTTGCGAACTCACCGGCGCATGCAGTCCAGACAATGAACGCACAAAGCATGCCAGCCGTAGAGATGAGGAACAATGTTCGACGTCCGACTCTGTCCACGACAAAACATTGGCCAACTGCGACGATGAAGTTCATGATTTGCAAGCAGCCGTTGATGACAAGCTGGGTGTCACCATCCGTGATTCCGATTTGGTTCAACACGAGGTTGAGATAGTAAGATGCCAGACCATTACCAGACCATTGAGAGAACAGACCAAGGGAAAGCAAAATCAGCAGTCTGCGGCGGTTGCCCTTGGTCTTGATGAACTGCATCCAGCTGTTGCCTTCAAGAGACTTCTCGAGCTCAATGGTGTCCTTGATTTCTTGCATCTCCAGAAGAACCACCTCGTCCTCCGTGTTGCCATTCGCATGGACATTGGCCAGAACCTGATGGGCTTGCTCGACCTTGCCTTTGGAGATGAGAAATCGAGGAGACTCTGGCACGAACCACACGAACAAAAGCTGGAGCACAGAGGGCGCAGCCTGAAGGATGGACGGGATGCGCCAGGACCAGTTATTGTTGATGTGCCAGGTTCCATACGTGGCCCATGCTGCAACGATGGAGCCTGCATACCAGGTGGTGTTGTAGATCGTGGTGAAGATGGCTCGATGTTGCGGATGCACGAGCTCCGTGATGAGCAGAGGCGAGGCTCCATGGGCAATGGCGACACCGAAACCGAGGAAGAATCTCGCTGCAATGAACACTGTTGAGCCATATTAGCGTGCTTTTCATTCTGGCCGCAGTCTTGGATACTGACTTCGAAAGTTGATGCTGATACTTTGTAAGACAACACCGAGAAGCATGATTAAGCAACCAATTATGATACCCCACCGTCTACCCAACATGTCGGCGATGTAAGGGACAACCGGGAGTGCAACGAGCGAGCCAACAGACATGATGCAGGCGAACAACCCAAGCAATGAGCCGCGTGGGTGGCCGAAGTCTGCAAGTGTCAGCTATGGCGCAGTGGCAGCAGCACGCACTTTACTCACAATCTTGCCAGACCTCGAGAGACTGCAGACCATTGACCATACTGCCATCAAAACCATTCGTGGCTGATGTCAAGACCACGAACATCAAGCAGATGTAGTTCCTTCGCAGACCAGGATCCTTGTACCAGGTCACCTCAGGAAATTCACGTTCCGCCAGGCGAAAGGTGCCTTTCGTTGGACGATCCATGATGGGGATAGAAGCCCGTTGTCGAGAAAATGGTGTGCAACGATTATGTTTTGAAGTTGGAAAGATGGTCCTCTTCCCGGTCGGTGAGGAACAAGCTGGTCCTTGTTGAATTCGAGCTAAGCTCATGGACAATGACAGGGCTATATGAGCTTTGGTGCTGTGCTGCACATTCATCCAAAATAGCCGGCAAGTACACCGCGGTATACAACAAAGCCAGTACATCGGCAAGAGGCTTCTGCACGCGGGTGCGCCTCGCCAGCCGCAGGCTTGGTTTGCAAGTTCTGGGCATCGCACGACTAAAGCCGGGGCATTAAGTGATTCGTCTGCTGCAACTCGGTCGTTCGCTTTCAGAAGACTACTGCAAGTCTGGCAGGTGGATACAAGAAGGATCTAACCCGCATCTCCAGATTCTCATGCAGTAGTGGCCCTGTCCTTGCGCTAATTCGCAAGGATGCACCCCCAAAGTGTGTCCCTCTTGAGCCTCCGGCTAAAACAAGTATTTAGCCGGCACGCGACATTTTAGCCTCCAGAGCTTCGAAGACGCAGGCTCATATGGGCATGGGGACTTGAAGGATGTTAGCCTAGTCACTATGCGTGAGCCACATTCTGGCGCCTCAAAGCAACATGGCGGCTGAAGTGATCCGCACTATGAATGTTGAAGAGAGTGCGTGTGGTTGGTGGTCCTCCCACGTGCAGCAATAATCGCGAGAGCCACGCGAGCATTAAGGTCGCGTGCGACTGGCAGATCTGTTGTATTCCACAGATGGCGAGACCGTTGGCACACGCTGCTGACGGCTCTTCGGTCCGCAGAGCTGTAGACTTTTTCAAGTTGGAACTCAGTCGTCTAGCTTTGGAGTGCTGCTGACAGCAAACGAGCCTGATTGTTTTTCTGGACTCTGCGAAAGCGACGGCAGAAGAATGGTAAGTCTGTGAGCTGGAGTGCGTGTCACCGCTTGAGAGAGCGGAGCGAGTACTTACCACGCCATCGGTGGTGCTGAGGTAGATCGCAATGATGCGGTCCTTCTCGCCTTCGGTGAGGGTCTGCTTGACGAGTTGGAAGTTGTGCTTGGACAATTCCTGCGTCTGGACCAAATTGGGTGTGTGACACATCTTCTCACCGCAAAGTCCGACACAGTCACTGTGCTCTGTATTTCAAGCTTCCTAGGGCTCCTGTGAGCAGACATAGATGGCGAACACTTTGACCCGCTCGAGCTCGCATATCTGCTTCCAGCGCTACGCGATGATTGATCATGATTCTTCGTGCTGAGAGGCCGTCAGGCCCACCGAGGCTTCCGCGATCAGCAGCAGCATTGCATAGGCACATAGAAAGCTGGGCCAGACCATTTTCAGAAGTCCAGATCTCGCGCTCACCAATGTCATCGCCATTAGTGGCATTTGTATCGCAATCTCTGGGTGCTTGCCGCCAGCTTGCCAGCTTGCCAGTGATCCCGGCTGAATTCAAGCAGCGCAGACGCGGGTGAATGGCATACGTCTTCCTCCAGCGCCTCAGCAGCACCGGCCCTACGGAGTCAATGCCACCGCAGTCAAGCCAGTAGGTCCTGTGCATGATCCAGACTGATCTCCTTGCACATCGCAGGCGCATTGCAGAGGAGAGTCAGAAACATCACGCGTGATCTGCGCAGCTCCTTCCATCGCGGTCTCGCAACGCGACTTAACTCATCTCCAGAGACTAGCCCCATCTCTGACCACAGAACCTTCTCTTGCTGGTAATATCATGCAGCTTGTGCACCTCATGTCCATATCCTCTAATTTCGTGCCGCGGCGGTATGCGACGATGGTTACGTTTTCGGACGTTCTCGATTTGGCGTTTCACGACGATCGTAGACGCTTGGAAAGAATTGCCATTCGATCAGTGCTTAGGTCGCTCAACGGGCGCGCCTTGTTGTTATGGTTGTGTTGCTAGTGTTCTACTCCGGAGTACCTTCCTTGCCAATCGGCGGGATGCGGCCGATGTCGGGGTTGATGAAGAACGTCAGGCGCAGAAGGAGCTACTACAACAATAACAATCACAACAGCTGTGGACAGAGCAGAAATCGAGCACTCATCCACGCCGATCCAACGCATTCTCATGCGTTCGTCAGACTATAATTAATAGTCCACGGAGCTGCTGACCGGAGATGGATGGCAGGGAGACTTCGCTAGATGTTGAAGGAATCATTGCCGGCTCATGAATTCGTTCCTGTTAAACCGACAGTTAGGTGCCATAAGTCCCAGGTCACTGGCCCAAGCGCAGAACGCTCGGCTGCTAAGAAACTTGCAGCCAGCCTTGGACCAGTTCGTCCTTGAAGCGTCTGATGGTCGAGCGAGCAATGAGGAACTCGGGACCAAAGATCTCGCCCACGCTGCTGGCGTTGCTAGCATCGCCATTGATCGGTTTGAAGGCCGTTATCTGATTTCTGGTGGAGCAGATTCTTCACTCGCCATATGGGATCTCGAAGCAGGCGAAGGAGATCCTCCGACATACGCACCTTTGGCCGTGTCTCCTCGTACATCGACTAGCCTGAGCCTCGGCATCACGCATGTCTCATTCTATCCATTTGACTCCTTGGCTTTACTGACCAGTGGATACGATGCGACTCTCAAACTCTTCTCGTCAGAAACCCTTCAAGCATCAGCATCTTTCGATCTTGGTTCAATCGTGTACAGTCATGCAACATCCAACATTGCTTCACACCTGCTCGTTGCCTGCGCCTCGCAACATCCAGCAGTCCGCTTGATCGATCTCAAGTCTGGTTCCGCAACGCACTCTCTTTCTGGACATGCGGGCTCAACACTCTCTGTGGCTTGGCATCCTCGCGATGAACATATACTTGCTTCTGGCGCAACTGACGGAGTAGTTCGTCTTTGGGATGTCCGCCGCAGTGCGAGCAGTCTCGGGGTGCTCGACATGGAAGACAGCATCGGCATTCCAGGCTATGATGGTAGCGGTACTGGCGCACGCCGACGAGAGAAAGGCAGGTCCCATAACGGTGCCGTGAATGGTCTGAGCTGGACCGAGGACGGCAAGTATCTTCTTTCGAACGGGCAGGATGAGAGGATGCGGATCTGGGACATGCGCACAGGCGCAAACACTCTCGTCAACTTTGGTCCTGGTCTGAAGAACTCTACGATCACGGCTTGGAATCCTCTCATTGCCCCAAGCCATCTGTCATCGGCGGGCAAAGAAGTGGTTTTCTATCCCAATCCGAAGGAGATCCTGGGCTTTGACCTGCACACGGGAAACATGGAAAGTCGACTTCGTGTTCGAGGTTTACCTGGCTCCCAGAACGATGCAAGCTCCAAGAGTCCTAAAACACGAGCCACCTCTTTAGCCTGGCGAGCGCATCAGATAGAGCTTTACTCCGCACATGGCGATGGAACCATCCGCTGTTGGAAGCCGCATACTCTGGAGGATATCGTGGCTGAGCGTGATGACTCCAATCACGCTGTAGCAGACGCATCTGCTGCCGAGAAGAAACGCAAACGCGAGGAATTTGACGACATTGTGAAAAACCTCACGACCAAGAAAATCACATTCACGTGAGAGAATGTATGACCCAAGCTCTTTTGTATATGCTTCCTCAGTCCCTCCCAGGCGCCTTCTTCATTCCTGGCAAACACCATGCATACGTTGGTCCCTCAGTGCAGCCTCAGTGACAATTAGCGTGTCGCTCACTTCCTGCTCAATCACCATGTCACGCAGTCCAGTCTACTGGCTCAGGTCATTCGGTACTTGCTGTTCTCTCTCCACCTAGACCCAAACAAAAATAGCAATATTGGCATAGGCCACAGCGCCAACGTAATGAACCCGAAAAGCCCCAGTCCCCATTCCGGCATAAGCTCGCTGGTGATGTCTTGCAATATGACTAGTGGCAGAAATGCTCCAGCCAAAATACGCCCAACAGCCTGAGATGTAATCGCGCTCAAGGTACCCGCTGGGGCGAAGAGATCGAAAGTGTAAGGCACAATCGAGAATGTGATCATCGACGAACCCCAGACGAAGAAGGCTGTACCAGTGATCGGCACAATTGGTTCGTAATTTGGGTTGACAGTGTTTGCTGCAGGCACAGGTCAGCTTCTGATAGTGCGTCAAAGGATGGACTGGTAGATGATGCTTACCGACCCAGAACAGAGCGCCGGTGATGAACATTGTTCCAGGAATTGCAGGCAACACACGGTAGTCGATTGCTCGCGCACTGTTCTGGAGCTCGGGCATATACCTTCGGACATGCGCGTTGGAGAGCTGCTCAATCGCGATGACCGAGATCGCTCCCAATCCGGATCCACAGACCGCGCCCAGAAATGCTTTGCCGATGCGTTCGATAGAGAAGCCAGCCCCCATGGGTGGCGCAGGTGCCAATGCAGCAGGTACCGAGATGAACCATTGGAAAGTCAAGAGCCAGGTGATAAACATGATAGTAGTGCACAATGTGACGACAGGGTCGGTGAACAACATTGTGAATGGCTGAAGGATCGTCACTTTGGCCATCTTTGGCAAAGTCGCACCTGACTCTGCGGGAGATTGGCCAGCAACAACTTCCGCTCGAGATTGACTGGGAGATCGACGAGGTATTTCGCGCTGATAGCTTTCCGACATGCCAAGAGCTAGCAACAATACTGCTGCAGCGAGACAGACGGGAAAGTATTGGGTCCAGCGCCAGTCATTTGTGGCATTCACAAGGTAGCCTCCGAAGAAAGGGCCTGAAAATTATAAGCATAATGACATTGCTTGAGCAGAGGCAGACTTACCAAACGCAGCACCCCAAAAGCTGGCCAGACCTTGCACAGCATAGTACGTGTTCGTCGTTTCCGCACTCCAGATGTCTGCAAAGGTGCCTTCTAGCAACACCAGGCACGGTCCGCCGAAGAATCCCGCGAAGAAGCGGCAAACAAGAACCTGTGTGACAGTTCCGGATAGCCCTGCGCCAAGATTGAAGATTGCGTTCAGGAAGAGATAGGTCGGGTATGAGATGGATCTTCCTTCTCTTTCCGTAACGTGCGGGACCCAAATTGGCGCGAAGGCGATTCCAAACAAGTACAACGAAAAGCCGGCAATGAAATCCTCGGGAATCATTGGGTTGAGGTCGAAATGTTGAGCGAAGGGAACTTTGGCGGCCGAGTAGGTGGTAAGGCCCACAGCGCTGGCAGTTGGTACAGATTAGCCACGAAAATTTATCATTTGAGGATTTGGAACGCACACTGTGAAAGCACATGCCCACGCTTGGAACGATGTCAGAATGCGTCGATGGATAGGCCAGTTCTGAGGATTGGCGGGATCTTCGGGTGCCAGCGAGTGCGAGAGAACAGCGCTCGCCATCATGCTTTTGCTTTCATGATGCCGCGGTGGAATGCCTTGCTCTGCATCTCCTCGTTCCTTCGGAGCTCCATTCTCGTGATGGTCCATGGTCGCTGTTGCTCGTGGGATCAAAACCGCAATCTGGTCGAACTCGACGAATTGTGTAGCGATGTATGTGTGTGCTAGATGCAATGAGAGATGAAAAGCTGAACCTCCTGAAGCTGTCGTTTCTACCTATATAGCAGTCTTGCCAGGAGAAATTCAAGAACGGCATCCGCTTCAATGCATGGTCGCACATAACTCAATCCTTCGGGCTGTACAAGACACGCTCAATGTCATTTCGCAAGTAGGCGTGCGTCGTCTCTGAATATGGGTCGAAAGACATTGGACGATCAAAAGATTCCATGCCTCATCAGCCAGTCGAGCCGATGCTGGACGTCTGTGCCTCGTTTGGGTTGGGCTGGCGGACGCAAATTGTCCTGAACATCGCCAAGATTCCAAAGCCATCGCACCGCATATCGTGCACAGCTTAGAGGCGTGAATGACAGCAGCGTAGTACGTGTTTAGGGTGGTCTCCACCTGGTCGGCATGAACTCCATGATATGGAATCATGAGTCTGCATTTGGCAAATATCGGCGTCAGCCATGAGTGAGACGCTCGGCGAAGGATTCGGTATTCGATGAGCTGCTGCCGGGCGCAGCCTTCACAGCCTTGACCAAAGCGTGCCAGAAGGCCGGCCACTCACTGTTCGTCGCAACCTTTTGACGATCACACAGATAATTCCACAAGTTCATACCAATGCCTCATGTGCAGTTTCGGCTTTGCCAGCTGCGAACGCAATTCTCTGTCTGCCTGCGCACTGCAACGACTCCAGCAAGCACGCTGCTACATGCATGGAAGCATTCGCTCGCAGGGCTTGTCCATCTGAACCGCACGGACGGGCAATGTTCAAACCGATTTCACCCGTGCACACAGTGTACGACTCAGCCGCCAATCTCGGTTCAGAAAGCCGTACGCATTGTCGACCCTATCTCATTCAGCCTCGAGTCTCCAGAGTGTGCATCTGGCAATCAACATCAGCTTGTACGCCTCTCAGCATCCCTCAGCTCAAATGTCTGCTCCATGAATGCTTCGACTATCCTGTCTGGCTTCAGCCTTGATGCTGACGGCATGGTTTGCACAGTCATCCCTGTCAACGACTTCGCCCGTGAAAGCGCGACGTACGCCTGGCCTGGTGCAAAGCACTGATCGAGGTTGACCACCACATTTTCCAGTGTCATACCTTGGCTTTTATGTATGGTGATGGCCCATCCAGCGATCAAAGGTATCTGAGTCCGACTGAGCAAGCTGTAGGGTTCGATTTTCCCAAGTTCCGTAATAGAGCAGTCGGCGAATATCGTGCGCTTGATGCCATTGTCGAACTGGACGACGGGCCAGAATTGATCTGCCGCTCGACGTCGGAAGTCGCGGATGCGCTCTGCTGCATAGTGACGGTTCTTGTGGCTGATCAAGATCTCGCCGTTCGATGCCGTGTCCTTTGAGGACTTCGTCTTTGCTCGAGGCATGCGTTCGTCGGCGATCGCCTCAAAAGAGACGACTCTTCCCTGCGAGCCATTGACCAAACCTGAGTCGATATCCAGATTGGCGAGGAGGAGCACGCGCATGCCTTCTCGCAGTTCCAGATCGTCCTCGTAGCGGTGATTGTGAAGGCTAGCCAACGGCGCTTTCGATTTATTGTCTGGCTCAGCGGCGTCGGCGTACTCGAGATGATGTGCATGCCAAAGAAAGTCATCCACACATCTGTACTTGCGAAGAGGGGAAGATAGAGCCTGCATATGAGTATCGTTGATAAGTTCAACCTCTCTTCGTTTCGGGCTAAGCTTCATTGCGTTGTCATAGTCAACTCCAGCAATTGGTGAGGTCAGTGCCTTTTCTTGTTGCATGGAGAGCGGTCGCCCTTTGCGAATACTGTGTAGTATCGTTGTGTATTTAGCATCAGCTTGTCGGTGAATATTGTGCAGCTGCACGTTTGCGAAGTTGCATGCCGTCCAGACTGGACTTCGAAATGCCCATTTATCTTCATCGTAAGAGGTGCCATGGAGGGCGCAGCCTGAAGGATGGACGGGATGCGGTTGAGAAGTGGTGGATGTAGTATACTCGTCTTGGTCCCTTGCTACGATGAGTAGCAAGTTAAGCCCCTACACCACGTCAAGGTGCGAGTATGTCGTAGGGGTAAACAAAAGCGTAGTAGGACAAGCCTCCTATGCCAAAAGAAAAACAAGAACAGCGTAGTAGGACAAGCCTCCCCTGCCAAAGAAACAAGACCAGCGTAGTAGGACAAGCCTCCAATGCTGTACGAAAACAAGACCAGCATAGTAGGACAAGCCTCCTATGCTGTATGAAAACAAGCAAGAAAGAAATCAAAACAATTACGAAATCAAACCCTTATACCAACCTGAAAAGCCTTACTCTGCAGCTGGGAACAAGCTCGGAAGACTGGTCACGGACGCTGTCGACACTCTTATTGGGTCGCGGAAGGCGCTCAACACGTCTTTCCTGACAGCGCTGTTGACATCCAAGAACTGCGGATCGAAGTATTCCCAGTTGGCCAAAAGTAGCCACTCGAGCTCAACCTCGGTAGCCATGGTCAGTACATGCCCTTGCTTATGACTGACGAAGATGCGCTCGTGGTAAATGACCCAGTTGACATCAGGACCCACATCGGCTGAGCCCGATCTCCCATATGGATGTGTATGGAAGAATCCCTTGTTATGCCTTCTTGCTGAACGAAGGAAGTATCCATTGCAAAGAGCACGGCCAATCTTGGTCAAGTAGTTCTTGTCGTTGTAGCTCAGGCTTCGTATCGGCAGGTCGAAGCTTTTGAGTTCCTTGACGAGCTGCCTGCGTGCAGAATCCACCTTATGGAACGTAGCCTTCTTGAAGAACCATTTGTTGCAAAAGTCCTGTTGCGCTGCGTTACCTTTACACGCTCTCCAAGCGTGATAGACGAACAGAAGAGTGTAGAAGTATCCCTTCGTGTGCACCCAACGCTCTGTCGATGCGGCCAGGATCTCCTTATCCTTGGGAGTGTACGCTGGTTTCCAAAGGTATTCGCTACCACCTTCCAGAACGCTTGCAAAGGCGAGAATGGATGCCATTTCGCTATTACAGCCATCTTGGACGCTCAGGAGAAGGATATGAGCGTGCATAGGATGCAGAGCAAACTTCGTCAGTCTCCGGCCATGTTCCGTCACGTTCTGGAGATTGCCATGAAACATATTCAAGTAGGCCATCTCGTTTATGGCATGCAGAAAAGTGTCTGTTGCCGGCGGCTGCAGCAGTGCAAAGTCTACAGGGCTTTGACCCAGGCTGAAGATGGTGCTGAAGTGTTTGACCATCTCGCTCGTCAGCATTTCAGGAGTAGAATTGTCCGGAAAGTTCCTGTCGTGCTGACGTTGAGTAAAGAGGCAGAAGACTTTACCATCATGGGTTCTGCCGACACGTCCCCAACGCTGCTGCGTCTGTTTCTTGCTAGCAGGCACATTCTGCAGCACATAGGTGTTTGTGCGAGGATTAAACACCTTCTGCTTGGCCAGTCCGCTGTCGACAACATAGCTGAGTCCGGTAAACGTGAGCGAAGTCTCTGCGACGTTTGTGGCAAGATAGACCTTGCGTCCAGGGCCGGCAGCGGTATCGACTGGTGGTGGACGATTTAACGCTCCGCCATCGTCTTTCGACGACTTCGCAGTCAACTTGACAACATCAAGCGGTCCCATCTTGCCTTTCTTCCGTTCCACAAGCTTCGCGATTTCTTTGTCGACTGAATCGATCTCGTATGAGCCCGGCAAGAAGACTAGTATGTCGCCAGCTGGCGCCTGCAGGTGGATCTTCTCCACAATTGTCTGCGCCGCGGCGACAGCCAGCTCGCCAGAGAGCTCCGACTGCAGGAACTGCACCTCGACGCGATGGTTGCGCGCAGAAACTTCCATCACGTTCTCATGTCGACCGTCCGAATCAGGGAAATAGCCCCGGAAGAGCTCGGTATCCAGAGTTGCAGACATGATTACGACTTTGAGAGGCTTTGACCGTTCTCTGCGCAGATTTGACGCCAGTTTCACAGCTGCCATCAAGATGTCGGTGTTGGCAGTTCTTTCGTGAGCCTCGTCCAGTATTATGACCTCGTACCATGGTAGATCCATTTTGGACTTGGCTCTCTGGAGCAGTGTGCCATCGGTCACAACACTGGCAAAGGTGTCCTTGCTCGTCTTATCATCATGTCGGATCCTGTATCCAACACCAGCACCAAGAGACACGCCCATTTCCTCGGCGACACGCTCAGAGACCTGAATGGAGAACAAGTCAGCAACAGCTCTGTGATCGACACCGAATGAACAAGACACGTAAGGTACCGTGAAAAGGACCAAGAAGCAAACAGATGAGAAGATGAAGGAGAGGAGAGGGTGAAGCGAGACATGTCGACCGGCTGAGATCCACGATGTGCGCATCGAGAGTCTAGGTGTCGCGAACGAAGACAGGGCTTACCGATGTGGCTGCTAATCGTCTGGGCTGGGTCATCACCACCTGCTGTTTCCTCCTCTGAAGGTAGTTCTCCAGATATCCAGCACCGCCACAGATATCCTCTGCAATAAATTGTATAAGTTGGGTGGACTTTCCTGAGCCCGTCGTCCCAACAAAGAGGAGGATATCATGCGCATGAAACTTCTCCAAGAACTCGGCTCTTCTCTTCACGACTGGCAGAAGCATGCGCTTATCGCGCGTCTTGTTGTGATGTTCCGCTTGCTCCTGTCCAGTCCACATGTTGACAGGCCGGCTCTCCCACTCTTCTTGCTGCTCAGCTGTAGAGCTATACGGCACCCATTTTGGCTTCTTCTCTTTCCTCTTCTTCTCTCCCTTCGCAGTCGTGTCTCCAGTGTGAGGAGCTGCCATGCTTGTGATTGTGTCGCGATGTTGCGTGTGATCTCTTTCAATGTATGACTGCTGTATGATTTTTGTGGGCGAATTCTCACCTCCGCGGAGGTCGCACCTCCGAGCTCCGCAAAAACTAGCAGGGATGCCAGGCTTTCCTTGCGGTGCTTGGTGCTTGCATCGAACTCGCTCGCTCGCTAATACTAACTTACCACTATTCGTCAACATACGAAGGGACGATTATACACCGACAACCACCACAACTACAGCAAAACAACACAAATTCTCGAAGAGCGGCAATCATGAGCAACTCAGTCAAGCCAGCGTGCGACCACGACCTGCCGGTGGCGGGTTGCTACGGTTGTGCTTTTTTTGCACGAGCTCAACGGCTCTATGCGGTACATCACCTTATCACTACATCGGTCGTCCTGCTAATCTTTCTTGCAGGCAGAGAACAAGCTTCAGTTTCTGGAGACCGAGAGTGAGAGTCGGCACCAGAAGCATCTTGAAGACATAGCCAACGGCATTGATAGACAGGCGGAAGGACGTCAACGGAGAGAAGAGTATTTGGAGATAGAGAACATGAAGGCGCTATGGATGACATATCGAGACGCTATGAACAAGTTGCAGGATCTGGACAGGCCCGGTTATATCAGTAAGAAAGAAGGTGATTATCCACGCCGTCGTCTGGTAAAGTCAACTCATTCCTAATCTATGAATAGCAAGCAAGACCAACCCAAATGTCTGGACCAAGGACATTCATGATTACGAGCGGGCACAGAAGTTAGCCCAGATTCAAAGTGGAGCGAGTAAGTTGACCTGGTCTGATTCGCCTCCTCGGGTCGCGAATACTTTGAGACAGAATCTTCCTTCCTTTGATCCATCTCAATCACCTACTGATTCTGAAAAACAGGTGTCAGCAAGGAGCTCTCCTTTGTTCCCCAAGATGTCGCCCGTGCACAGCCGATGGCCGCCCTCGATCGAACTGCAATCCCTGCGCAGCTTGACGCTATATTGGACTTTCCACGCGGAACTCGTCTTGCAACGGCCTCAGCACAGGAAAGGGGCCTCGCGTGGAATCTTTCCAAAGCCATTGGTACTACAGACAAGCCTGCCACAATGTCCGTTGGTTCTACTTGGCAATCTGAGCTACGCATACCGTCAACTCAGGGTGACGACGATGTGCTCCAACGACTACGTGAGCTAAACCTTGACGTTGACGGTGTGACTGAGTCTAGTCTTCTCAAGAAAGCGTACGAGACGTACGGCAATGATGCACATTTCTCGAACGAAGAGCTCGTACGTGTGTTTGAACCATACCACGTCATCTTGGATACGCTTCTGGCATATTACGCTGCAAACACATCTGGAATAGCTCGAGCGCCGCCCGTCTCTGAGTCTGACGAGACGACTACCAACAACGACTGGGACGACTCGCCAGATGATACATTCATGGCGAAGCAGGCTGAGCTCAAGCAGAAGCGTGAGCAGGGTGAAGCCGAATCGAAGCCACAGCAATCGCCCTTTGAAAACCGCACTCGCACTGCACATGCATTCGCACAGTGGATCAAGGACTGCGAGAGTCATTACGGCGGCCGCGACAAATTCAAGACACTTGCGGAGAATTGGGCTATCGAGAACCGAGAGCGGATGCAGAAGATCTGGCGTAGAGTTGACAAGCACCAAAAATTTCGCGAAGAGACGGAACGCCAAGGTCAAGAGTCTCATTGGTCGCCTGCTGGAACCATTCCTCCAAATTCGCCAAGGACTCATACTCAACTTCAGCAAGCGCCAGTTATGGACGAAGACGCGGACGAGCTGGCATAAGTTGATGCTTCGTAAGTTCTTGTTGCGCTTTCTTTTGCGATCCTGCTTTTTTGACTTTTGAAGCGACGCCGCGGAGACTATGATCTACGCTGCCTGTTTGTTTGTATTGTTTCTTTTGCATTTTGCTTTACCAATCGATAGGGAGGCTTGCCTACTTCGCGATTGCGCTTTCTTTTGCTTTTTGCTTTGTGAATCGATAGGGAGGCTTGCCGACTTCGCGATTATGCGTGGAGTGAAGATGGACCTTTAGGGCTTTAGGGACATATTCTCTCCTTTTCTTTTGTTTAGCCGCACTTTGAGTTGGCACCTTCACGTGGTGTGCGGTGTCAGTATCTCCTAGATCGTTTAGGAGAGAAACCAAGACCAACTCTTACTGTCTTTGCTTACACTTGTACTGCTTTCTTACTTGAGCGAATGTCGAACTAGATAGAGAACGGCTCCGTCCTTGGGCTAACGTAGGATTAACTATATATACGAATTTAACGAACTAAGACTATCGGCCGAATCGTATTCGAAGCTAGTAGAGTTAATACTATATATAAGGTATTAGTATAAGCTTATAGAATTATCTATATAATAGTTAAAAGATTATAGTAAATAGTAAGTAGCTAGCCTTTTAGTATACTTTTATAAAGGCTATAAAGGCTATACCTAGTAGTAGTCTATTAAATACTAAATCCTTCGCTAAGTATTTTACTTATAGCTAGCGCTAATTTTTACTAAATATAGATTTATAATTCTATATTATAGAGTTTATATCTACTAGATAGAGACTATTCTAAATATATACTCTACTACTATTACTTATACTTCTAAGCTATATCTAATATATAGTATAATAATATAGTACGAGAGTAGTAGTTATATAATTAGATTATTAGACTATCTATAAAGAAGGAAGAAAGTATAAAAGTACGCTAGCTAATTATAAAGTACGTATACTAAGGCTAGCTCTATAATACAATCCTCTCTTCTAAATTATATCTCTTACTATAGAAATAATATACTATATATTCTTATTATAATAATATCTAATATCTATATT
>JAASFE010002308.1:20179-52741 GCA_013365205.1 Pseudocercospora cruenta
ATTTATTATTATAAAGGTTCTTTCTAACTAAATCCTCTTAGCTCCCTACTTCTATAGCTTATAGTAGCGTATATAACGATATAACTATAGATAAGATATATCGTATTAAATAGAGGTTAGACTATAATAGGCTATCCTATCTACGAGGTAGTTTAGTTTACTAAAAGCCTTAGATACGAAAGTATTAGCTAAGTAGTTTAATAAGCTAGTATAGAAGCGCGCGAAGTTATTAGCCTAGCTTTATACTTAAGAGTACTAAGTAGAAGTACGAAATTATTAGCTTACTCCTTTCGTTACCTAGTATATTATTCTAGTAGATCTATCCGTCGTCTCTAGATTAGTATACGATTATCTATTAGCGAGGCTAGTAGTACTATCTTCTAGTATCTATCCCTTAGATAGCTTATAGCTATATAACTTTAGCTTTCCTAGATTCTTATAGTAGAAATTAGTAATCGCGTCTACTACTTATCTTATAAGCTCTATCTCTTTAAATTACTAAAGATTCTTATTATCTTCTACCTACTTAACTATATAGTATAGCTTCTTCTATCTACTCTTCTAAAAGCTATCTATAACTACTTCGATCTTCTAGTACCCTTTTCTATTAATTAAATTAGAAAGAGATATATTATATTATTAATCGCTAAGTAGATTAGTCGAAGCGAATCGAAGTAGGTTAGTATAGAAGATATTATAGATATATCGCTAAGGTCTAAGATCTAACTAGTATACGTTAGTAGTATCTAAAATAGCGCGAATTACCTTAAAAGGTCTAAGCTACTTATAGTCTAGTTTCTTAGCTAGCCGCTTTATATAAATATTACGAGCGTTAAGCTAAACTAAGTCGCTAGTAGTATACTTCTATAGTAGGTACCTAGATTCGCTTAAGTCGTTATACTTTACTTACGTATAGGCGATAGTAGTAGCGTAATATTATTAGACTTATTAAAGTTTAGAAGTAAACTATTCGGCTTTCTATAGTACGATATAGTCCTTTACTAAGGTAGCTTTCTTAGTAGCTCTACTTTCTATACGATCTACTTTATAGACTTCTAATTAGAGATAGTAGCCTAAGGTTATAAAGAAGAGTAAGATCTAAGTAGACTCGTTCTTAGCGTTATTTACTATAAATTTAGCTAACTATAACTATCTAACCTAGTCATCTTAGATATAGTTAATATAGCTCTATAGGTAGACTTCGAGTTCTTAGTTAGTATATTCTAACTAACCGTTAGTATAAGGATAAAAGGCTATACTAACGTATTATTTTACGCTAAGAAGCTTATATAGTCTATAGTAGAATAGATCGAGGAATTAAGAACTATAGTTACTAATCGCTACCTTAAATACGCCTTAGTCCTTAATAATATAGCGAGTAACTATTTCTATAGTAGTCTAGGGCGTAAGATCTAGTACTAGTATAAAGTACTTATATTTAGTAAGGCGTTTTATAATAGTAAGGATATATTAATATATAGTACTAAGCTACTCGCTTTCTAGAAGGTTTATAATATAATCTATAGTAATCTCTCTATAGGCGCTAGAAAATACTAGTAGTTACTATAGTAGTCCCTAATAACTATTATAGATAGCCTTAGAATAGGAGTACGTTTAGTAATTATAAACGAACTATTAGATATCTTTATATATAGATAGCTAGTAGTACGATCTCTATATACGTTTATATATCCTTTCCTAGCCTAAGTATCTAGCTAGTAGTATAGAATAGTAATACTATATTACTTTATTACGTAATTAATTATTATTAGGTACGTAGAGCTAGTCTTTTATAAAAAGCTACTCTTAGTAGAGATTGTATTTATAAATAGAGATACGAAGTTCTTTAAACTTATTAGATAGCTAATCCTTACTCTACTCGATAGTAAGAATTATTACTTATATAAGCTTTCCTTATAGTATATAGAATAGATTAGGTTGTTAATAGACTCTTTATTATCGCCTAGTATACGGATAGTAGTAAGCCTTTACTATTCCCGAGTATAGTTTATATACTCTACTTTAATATATTTCGCTTCTAAAAGAAGGCTAGTAGCGAGTTAGTATAGTTTAAGTAGAGGTTAGTTCTAGTTCGCTATATTATTAGTAGTATTTATATCTTAAGTTCTTTAAGTAAGGATATCTAGTTTAGTACCTTATATACTAGAGCGGTATTTAATCTTAAAGTTGAATTTAGCGAGAAACTCCGCCTACTAGGCTTGTTTATAGTTAAGTTATTTCGTAGTTATAAAGTACTTAAGGCTCTTATAATCTATAATAACTCTTATTAGTTCTAGAGACTATATTAGTTCTAGCCGCTATTCCTTAAAGACCTTTATAATTACTATACGTTCCTTATTATAAATCTTATAATTATACTCTATAGAGTTTATCTTCTTAGAGAAGAAAGCTATAGGATATAATAACTAGTCCTTTCTATACTATAATAGGATATCTATAAATACTCGATTAGAAGAGTCTATTTTGATAATATATAGCCTTAATAGATTATAATATATTAGAACTAGGATATTAACGAAGGAATACTTAAGGATATCGAAAGTCGTCTAGTAAGTCTATATTTAGTTAAACTTTAGATATAGAGGAGGCGGCTTATTCTATCCTTAGGAGAGAGATATTAGAGGTATAACTATAGTAGAATAGTCCTTAATAAACCTCCTATAGAAGTTAGCGAGACTAAGGAATACTTAGACGTCTTTTAGGTAGCGAGGTATCTCCTAGTTCGTAATAGCTAATACCTTTCTAGAATCTATTTTAAGGCTATTAGTAGTAATAATAACGCCTAAGTAATAGACTTCTTTAATAAAGAACTTATACTTATTAATATTAAGAGGAAGACTTACTATATAGAGTCGCTTAAGAACCTTATAGAGATATACGATATATTTCTAAACGTTATCGCTATATATAATTAAATTATTAATCTAGGCTAATACGAATTAATCTATATAGTCTCTAAGTATACGATTAATATATACTTAAAAGATACTAGGTATATTACTAAGTCTAAAAGGAATAACTAGGTATTTATATATACTATACTAGATAGTAAAGGTAGTCTTCTACTTATCTTCTTCTCGAATACGTAGTTAGTTAAATATAGTAATAATATCTAGGACTAAGAATACCTTTACTTAGTATATTCTTACTAGTATCTCGTAGATATAAGGTAGTAGATACTAGTTTTTAATCGTAATAGCGTTTACTACTTAATAGTCGATATAGATATAAATCCTATCTCTAGGTTTCCTAATAAGGAGTACTAGCGAGACGTATAGGCTTTTAGATTCTTAGATAATACCTTTAGCTTTTAAATCTTCTACGTATTTCTAAACTACTACTAGTTCTACGTAGGATATTATATATAGTCGCTTCTACGGAATCTTCGAATTAGACTAAAAGTTAATAGGTATATCGCTATCGCTATATTTAGAAAGAGAGTAAGGTAGTATCTTAATTTTATAGCAATTAAAGAGATTTACGAAGTCGTATATATTTAGAGGTAATTTAGATTAGATATCTAGATTACTAAATAGTTTACCCTTTATACATTTTTTAAAGTTGTATAGACTAAGTACGTAGAGTCGTAAGACTTTATTAATATAGTTATAGAGTATAAAGCGGTCGACTTCTATATTAGTCTTAAAGACTTAGAATCCTTCTTATCCTCCTATTATATTATCCTATACTTAGCCGATAGAAATATTACTAATCTTAATCTTATCGCCTTAGGAAGTATAGCTATATTAGATTATTAGTAGGATCTCGTCTTCTAGTAGTATATTATAGTTACCGTCTAGGTATAGTAATATATTATAGTTATATTTATAAAAGAGGGAGTTAAAGATATACTTTTAGGTCGTCTAGTCTATATTAGGGTTATATCTCTTTAACTAAGGGATACCGAGAATAATATTATACTTAATACCTATAATAAGATATAGTAACTACTCCTTATACCCTCCTAATTTAAATAGGATCTCTATCTATTTATTAATAGACTATCCTCTTCCTCTATTAGTATATAATACTAGTAGCTCTCTACTAAGGGATTTCTACTTAAAGTTCTTTATAAAGGCTAGATTTAGATACTTAGCTATTACTCTATAGTCTAAGTAGTATTAGGCTCTTCTACTACTTATAATAGTATCGAAGATAATATAGTTAGCGATTTCTACTAGCGAGTTCCTTACTCTTATTATAGAGAGTTAGATATTAGTAATATTAGCGAGAAGGTTCGAGAGTACTATTAGGAGTAAATCGCTAGTTTCGAGTATCTAGAAGGTTTCTTAAGATTAGTACTCTACTATTCTAAGATACTTATATTTAGATCTTCGTTACTATTTAATATAGTTATATTAATATAGTATTCGATATAAGGAATAGCGATTAGATAGAAGCGTAAAAGTAGTATATTCGTCGCTATATAGAACAAGACGCGAGTAAAGAAGGAAGAAGAGCCCTCTCGAGAAGTATAAAATTCTCTATAGACTAGGTCTTAGTACCTAACCTATAATATTTAATTATATTATCGATATTATTAACTTACGGCTCCTCTTTAGTATCTAGCTATTCGGCTTCTAGAGCGAAGATATTATTAATAGTCTTAATATTTATTACGTTCTATCGAATATAGGTAGTATAGAAACGTAATTAAGAGTATACTAGTTAGTTACGCTAGTATCTAGTAACCTTATATACGTAGTATAATCCTTTACTAAGTTAGTCAAAGTTAGCTTATATTAAGTTCTCGAATTTAATTAGTATCTAAGACTAGTTATAGTTGTTACGGATACTATAGTTAATATAGTTAATAAAGGGACGGTTATCGTTCTACTAAGTCCTTAGCGTAAAGATTGCTTTTAGTAATAGTATAGTAGTAGAAGTAGTATAATCTCGCTACTAGTAGGCTAGTTAGTATCTAGTATACTAAGGGCTATAAGGAGAAGGTATAGCTACGAAGGCGTTACTATTACATATAGTAGTCTTCTTAGTATAGTCGACGGCGTCTATTTAAACTTCTATATTACGTATCTATTTAACTATCTCTTTAGCTAATCCGAATTCCTTACCTAGTAATAAATCCTACTATAGAGTATTCTAGGTCTTATTATATAGGTAGGTTATACCTATAGTAGCGCCCTATTTATTATTATTAAACTTTATCTATAGGGAACGTATATAAATAGTACTTAAGTTTAACTACTATCCCTAGGGATACTAAGCTCTTTTATTAATCTATCGTTCTCTAGTAAACTATATAGGGCCGTCCTCTAGTAGTTATAACTATTATACTATAGCTTAATAGTTTTCTATATAACGTTACGCTATCCTTTATATTATAAGTAAGGGGCCTCTATATATAGCTAGAGGAGGCGTATCTATATATCTAGGATATCTTCGGATAATAATAAAGGTTATTATAACGTAGTCCTTAAAGGGGTATACTCTAGGCTAGAGGCAAGCTTATATATCTAGAATTTAAGTCCTATTCCGTATAGTAGATTATTAAGGCTTAGGCTAGTCTATCTACCTCCCTCGAAGCTATACTATATTCGTAGTATAGCTATATATAGAAGGGGAGTAGAGAATATATATAAATAGTACTTAAGTTTAACTAGTATCCCTAAGAGTACTAAGCTCTTTTATTAACCTATCGTTCCCTTCTATTATACTAATTCTTTAAACTTAGTCTAGAAGTTATCGACTTTCTAGTCCTTATATATTTAAAGGGTAAAGAATTTAGCTTAACTATACTAAGCTTAGTAGTATTTACTATAGTAGATATAGAGAGTATCTATTATATCCTTAGACTTACGGAAGAAGGCTACCTTATTCTTAATCTTATTCTAAGTAAGCTATATTACGTAATTAATAGTAGTCTCTATAGTATAATCTTTATTCTAGTAGTAATATCTCTTATACTTAAAGTATAATCTAATCTTATACTCCTACTCCTTAAACTTTATCTTGTCTATATCCTTCTTACTAGTCTAAGTAGGCGGCTTTTTAAATATAACTTTAGTAGCTCGGTTACTACTAAGGGTAGTAACTACTTAGCTATCTTTATAAATCGCTCGGTCTTTAAATAGAGGTAGTTATAATAGTCTAAATATTAGATCCCGAAGAGGTAGAGCTTTATAGTAAACGTCTTATTAAGAATATAGAATAGGAGGCTAATTATACTACTTAGAATACTACTTAGATAGGACGTATTCGGAACGCGGCTAGTATAGAGGATATAGATTAGTACTCTTAGTAGGAATTAGTTAAGATATTAGGCGAGGCGTACGTAAAGGATTGTTCTATTAACGAAGATACGTCGCTATTAGTAATAGCGAAGAAGATAGTATAAATAGATTATAAGCTTAGCGAGTAGCGCTAGTAACTAGTAATACTCTAGGGATATAGTATATCTTAGCTAGTATTATAATTAGAGTATTAGGCTTATATAGAGCTAAGTTGTATTACTAATACGTATTAAATAGATTATAGTAGGTTACTAGTATTAAGCCTTAGATTAGCTCGAATCTAGTAGGATACTTATCTAAGATAAGAGGCGTAAGATTGTCGCGGAAGTTATAGTTAGTACTACTACCTAGTAGCTTATAGATAGAACGAGCTCTATACTAGCTAATTATACGCTTAATATATAGAGTCTTCGCTTTAAGTCGAGTATCTATCTTATTATATTTGTTTTCTAGTAAGGCTACTTCTATTCTAAGGACCTCGATTTCTTTAGCCTATATAGTAATTTATCCTTAGAGGGTAGCTTTATTAGTCTAGAGAGTAATAACGCGATCTTATAACTCCTTAATAGTTACGTTATAACGATTAACTTATCTATTAGAGGAAGTAATCTTAGAGTTAGCTTCAACTTATTAAGCCTTAGTAATATCTAGTTCTATTATAATAGTCTAAAGTTCTTCTACTACTTTATCTTTCTTAGTATTAGTAATATTATTCTATATCTCTAGATAAGTAAGTATATCTATATATATCTTTAGATTTACTTAGACTTTAGTATAGAGGTCTTTAGAACTAGTAATTTAGAAGATTTAGTTAAGGTACTAGTAGCCTCAATCGTCGATAGGTATATACTTATTTAGATCTAGTAGGCTATTGTATCTAATTCTCTTTACGCCTCTAGTTATATTATACTAAGCTACGAGGCTAGGTTAAGGTTACTTAGGCTTAGTCCTATTAAAAGCTTATTACTTACGATACTCTTAGAGTACTCGTAGCTTACGGAGTTCTTTATTAAGTAAGGGGTTTAGTTCTATTAATTAGCTATAGTTACTATTAGTCGATAGGTCGTTATTAGCTAGCTTTATTATAGAGGCTTTAGTAGTAGGTATCTTACCCTTACTAGTCGTTTCGTTTATATTAGTTCTTAAGGTTCTAGCTCTAGTATTAGTAGCGGCTTCTATAGCTATAGTAGTAGCGATATATCGAGATTCTCTACTATAGAATAGAGGAATATTCGAGATTAGGCTAATAGAGCTAATACTCTAAGTATCTCGACGATCTAATTAAGTACTAGATCTAGGAGTATTCTCTAGCTTCTTAGAAATAGTAAGGCGCTAAGTACTAAGGCGAGGCTACTAAGATAGTTACTATAATTAAGTATCTATAAAGATCTAAGAAGTAGCTTAAATCTTAGAAGGGCCTATAGCTAGTCTACTAGGAAGTACTTTATTATTAGCTATTCTAGGTTACTTAGTTTCTATAAGGATAGCTTATTTCTAGATAGGACTAAAGTCGAGAGCTTAGATAGTACGTATATAATTTACGTACTTAGTAGGAGTTAGTATTTATTCGTATATAGACTTATCTTAGTCTAAGAGGAAAAAGGATATAGAGTTATTATATTTTAGTAGATAAGGGTAAGATATCTAATAATAGATAGGAAGAAAACCTAAGTACTAGAAAGATAAGAAGGTCTAGCTATCTTAATATTATAACTATATACTACTTCTATATATTTTTACTACTACTATAATATATTAAGTCGATAGTATTATTTACGTTTATAGTATAAATATTAGCTTCTACTAGGCTTTTACTTTAGGATACTATACCGTTAGTAAGGTACTATTATAGCTATTACTAGAGTACTATAATCTTAGTAGTAGATATTATATAAGGTTAGAAAAAAGCGCCTATATTAGCCTAGATTCTATTAATTATTAGATAACGAAATACCTCTACGACGTCTTCTATATAGTTAATATAGAAGGCTAGTTAGCCTAGCTAATTAATAGTTAGCTATTATATAGTAATCTAATAGAGCGCCTTCGTAGTTAGAGGCTTAGCTATAAACTAGAGTTACCTACTTATTAGAGTTACGTATTATAAGGCTATATAGGTAATCTCTAGATACGTACCTAGAAGGTTAACGATATAAGTAGCTAAGTTATTATTATAGATAATTAGAGGAGATTCGCGCTTAGTTAGATTATTATAATATAGAATAGTATCTAAAATCTCTCTACTTAAGTAAAGTATCTAAGCTTAATCTTTCTAATATAACTAATATACTAACCTCTCGTTCTAACTAATAGTACTAATATCCGTCTATATTTAATATAAGTAGTAGATATATCGTAATCTATTCTCTAATAACCTATATATCGCTCCTCCTAGTACTAACTCTTCTAATTCTTTTTAGTCGTCTATATTACTATAGACTTCCTAACTCCTTAACTTCTATAATACTTCCTAACTTCCTAACTTCTATAGACTTCCTAGCTCTCTAACTTCCTAACTTCCTAACTTTTTTATAAAAACTATCTAACTTCCTAGCTTCCTAACTTCTAAGATTACTATCGTAGTATAATATTAGTTCGTAAGGATCGTAACTATCGTTTAATAGTTATAATACGAGCTACGGTAGTACTACGATAATACTAGGATAGATAAAAGTAATAGATAGTTATAATATAGTACGAGAGGAGTAGTTACGTAATTAGATTATTAGACTATCTATAAAGAAGGAAGGAAGTATAAAAGTACGCTAGCTTATTATAAAGTATATATACTAAGGCTAGCCCTATAATATATAATAGCTATAGAATCTTAGTAGTATTTAGAATAGTTTATATCTACTAGACTAACCTAAATAAAATATAGATATCTAGTACTAGCTTAACTAGTATTAGCTAGTAGCTAAATAGATTTTTATAGTATTACTTTTATATATAAGATTAGACTTTAGATAGGAGATAGTAACGAGATAAATAGAATAGTAATATAGCTTAAAGTAATAGAGTTTATTTATATTTTCTAAAAGATTCTATATATTTAGTACTTATATATAACTATCTACTTCTAACTACTATATATATTATTAGCTTTAACCTATATAACTCTAAGTAGATAGATATATAAGAAGAGCTAGTAGTAGGACTAGTTAGATTAGAATATTCTACTCGTAAAGAGCGAGTCTTAGTTTATCTTATATATATAGTAGTTAAATATAGATAGTAGTACGTAGATATTAAATACGTAGTATCTTCTAGAAAATATAACTAAATTCTATTACTTTAAGTCGTAGTACTAACCTACCTATATTATCGCTATATCTAATCTAAAGTCTAATCCTATGTATAAAAGTAATACTCTAAAACCTAATTATCTACTAGCGAATAATACGTAGACTATTACTTAAATAAAATAAGTAATAGTCTAATATAGGATATATTAATCCCTCCCTCTCTATATAAACTAAAAGTACTCTCTCTAAAGACGTCTATAGAAGAAGAATCTAATAAGTTGCCTCCTATCTCTTATTACTTTAGTTAATAGTAAGATTAAATAGAAGATAGTAGAAGTATAAGACGCTAAGCTATTTCTAGATAATAGAGCTAATATAGAATATATCTATAACTCCTATATACGTAAATATAATATCTATACTACTACTATTTAGCTAGTTGCCCTTAGACTTATAGATAGTAGTTATATATAGAAACTTATTAGAGAGGTATATACTATTAATACGAATATTAGTAGATATACTAAGTAAGTACGATATTTTATTACTAACGACCTCGAATATAGTATAATATTAGGCTTTAGCTAGTATACTAAGTATTAACTAAAGAAGGACTAGCGGAACTAGATCCTTACGTTTAATAATTCTATTTATAAAAACTATCTATAGTACTCTAAGGTTATCTCTATTTCTATAATATTCTAACTCTAAGCTATATAAACTCCTTAATACTAGGACTTCCTATTATAGCTAGATATCTTAGAATAAGAGCCTTCTTTACTAATAATAGTTTTAGTAGAGTAGATTAGTAATCGTATCTAATAAATTAATCTTACGACTCTTAGAAGGCTAAGTTATAAGGAAGATATAGAAATATATACTATATAGATTAATTTATATAAGACGTATTTATTTAAGTTAGCTATAGACCTAGTAATAGTATACGCTCTATTAGTTTACGCTATAGTAGTATAGCCTATCTAATTATCTAGAAATACTACTTTTACTTATATAATATATATCTCGCCTATAGAAGATTAAGCTATCTAATTAAACTATAGTACTATATCTATCTTAGACTATAAAAAGTTTATAGCGAAGATAGAAGCTAAATAAGATAATATAGAAGAAGTATTATATAAGCTACCTAAGCGATATTACTACCTTACTCGCTTATTTATATAATAAGAAGCCTTAAAGCTACTTCTATATTAACTAGGTATAGACTATAAGATTATTATAAAAGATAATCTCTTATATAAGTACTTATATCCTATATTAGTATTAGAAAACCTAGTTATTAAGAAGTAGCTTAATAACTAGCTTAAGAAAGGTAATATATAGAGGGAACGTATATAAATAGTACTTAAGTTTAACTAGTATCCCTAGGGATACTAAGCTCTTTTATTAACCTATCGTTCCCTTATAGTATAGTAACTTATCTACTACTTCGTCTATTATAATTATTAAGAAGCTAGATAGAGGATTACGTATATACGTCGATTATTAAGCGCTTAACGAGCTTACTATAAAGAGCTAATATCTAATCCTACTTATTTAAGACTCTTAATTATTCTTTATAAAGCTAGATGTTATTACTACCTTTAACTATATCTATATCGCTACTAGCTATAAGTAGAAGACTATCTTTACTATACGATATAAGTAATTTAAATACCTCGTTATACTATTTAGTCTCTATAACGTATAATATATCTAGGACTTTCTAATTATATATTAATAATATACTCTATAACTTCCTTTATAATTTTATATCTACTTATCTTAATAATACTCTATGTTCTCTAATAATAAGAAATTATACTATTAGTATATCGAGAAAGTTATAAAGAAGCTACTAGATACTAGCCTATAACTCAATATTAATAAGTACGAGTTCTACGTATAGAAAACAAAATATCTAGGCTTAATTATTAGTAAAAATAGTATATATATAGACTTTAGAGAAGGTCGTAGCTATCTAAGAATAGGAGGCGTCTAAGAACGTAAAGAGTATATTCTCGTTCCTTAGCTTCGCTAACTTTTACTAATACTTTATTTATAACTTCTCTTATATTATCTTACTAATAATTTAGCTTACTCGTATAAAGGATACTCCTTACTAGGAATAGACTCTAAAGTATTAAGCTACCTTTAATACGCTAAAGAAGGCTTTTATAGAAGCCCTAGTACTAGCTTATTTTTAGCCTAGCCTAGAAATAGTATTAGAGACTAATACCTCTAACTTTATAATAGCCGCGGTACTATCGTAATAAGGAACTAATAATATCCTTCGTCTAATTACTTATCTATCTAAGAAGATAAACCTATAGGAATATAATTATAATATTTATAATAAGGAGTTAATAGCTATTATAAAAGCCTTTAAAGAATAGCGTCTAGAGTTAATAGTATACGAGTTTATAGGTAGTACTAAGTTTAAGAACTTGTTAGATACTAAAGGAAAGCTAATCTTAGTACTCTTAGACTATAAGGACCTTAAGTACTTTATAACTAGTAAGTAACTTAATTATCGATAGGTAAAATAGACTAAGTTTTTCTTCTAATTCTTCTTTAAGATAGTCTATTATTCTAGGATATAGGGTACTAAACTAGATATATTAACTCGTTAACCTTAGAATAAACCTTAGTACTTAGAGGATCCTCGTCTAGCTTAGTAGATTTAGATAATCCTTCCTCTAGAGTAGTTAGTCGCTACTACTCTTACTATAGTCTCTAAGTCTCCTCTATATTAAGATACCTCGCTTATATCTACTATCTAAGAAGCCTACTTATATCTAGAGATATAGAAAGCTATAAGTTAACTATTAGGTAACTAAATAGTATCTATACTCTATAAATACTAAATTAATAACTACGAAGCTATAACTATTAGGGATCTTATCTATATTAAAAACTAATATAGTAGGTACTCTATATTTATACTACTATGTAATTATAACCTATATAATACTATATTAAAGGCCTATTATAATATATCTAGCGCTAGTTACTCTAGATAACCTAAGACTTTTAATTTAGTCTCTTAAAACTTTATATAGTCTAGTATATCTTAGTTTATAAGAGAATACGTCTTATAGTACTATACTTATAAGACTACTAAGTTAGACTAGACTTAGTATCCTAGCTTACTCTAACTACTCCCTATTCTATTTAATTTATAGGACGAAATCTCTATTAACTTTATTATATAACTTCTTCTATTAGTAGGCTCCTATAATTATTAGATCTATAAGGATATACTTATAATTACTTACTAAATAGGTAAAGGCGTATATCTCCTATCTATACTATCTATAGAAGTAGAATATATTATATATATTCCTTAAGTACTACTACTCGTATTATAGATTGCCTCTTACTATTATATCTAATCGAGGCCTATAGTAGATTTCTACCTTCTAGAAGCGACTATACTAACTATTAGGTATTAAATAGCGCCTCTTAATAGTATTCTATCTAGAAATAGATAGTTAATTAGAGAATATATATAAGGAGATTAAGAAGTATATACGCGCCTATACTATATATATCTAGGACAACTAGGCTAATCTATATCTACTTACTAAGCTAGCTTATTATAACTATATATCTAAGTCTACTAGAGTATTACTATTCTTTACTAAGAAAAAGTAATATCTATATATTAACTTTAATCTAGATATACTAAAGAAACTCTTACCTTCTAAATAGCGACTAGACGCTACTAGTATAGACTATTTTACTAAGCGTATATTAGAAGTTTATATATACTTACGCGAATACTTAAACTACGCGTAATCTATATAAACTAATAATACTAATAAATAATATACTTCTACGCTACGATACGTAGTTAGTAACTAGGTCTATATTAGTATAACTAACTAGAAGACTACGCGCCTATCTAAGAAGTTTAATATCTAATAGTTTAGTCCTATTATAGTTACTAATAACCTTAACTACGCTTATAAGCTCGATCTTCTATTACGTATACGAGTTTATAACTCCTTCTACCCGCGATATCTTAGACTATACTATAGCGATTACGCTATTCGCCCTCTACTAATTAAAGTTATAAGCGATAGTAATAATCGTCTATAGGACGAGTACGAGGTAGAACGTATACTAGATTATAGAGGATATAAAAAGAGTCTAAAATATCTAGTATAATAGAAGGGATATCTAGATATAGAGATAATATAGGAGCCTTCTAAGATAGTAGTTAAGAATATATACGTATTAGTTATAGACTTTTACTATAACTATCTAAACAAGTCTAAACTAACGAACTTCTAGCCGCTAAAGGATTAGATACTATGTAAGGAAGTAACTAGAGAGATAATAGTTACTACTAAGCCTATTAAAGCTATTATTAGTAGTAATACTACGACTAGCTTAGCTAATACTTAGTATACTCGAGTTACTTAATCTACGACTCGTATAGCTATCTAGTCTTCTATATTCTATAAAGGAGGTCTCGTATCTACTTAGAGTAAGTATTATAGAATAAATAGTAGAGTCCCTATATTCTTAGAAGTATCTATATACTTATTACTACTTAGTACTAGCTATATCGCCTTAGGTAAGAATACTATATAGAAGAAGGTATAGTTAGTAGGAAAGGTAGGTATTACTAATTCTATAATATTAGTATATACTAGCGCGTATTTAAACAACGCTAATACTATAGAAAGTAAGGAAAGTATAGTATAGAATATAACTATAGCTACGTAATTAAAGAAGCGTCTTAAGAATATAATTACTTTAAAAAGAGGAGTAATATTATAGGTAGATAATTCTTTATATATAAAAGTATATAAAAGCCTAGCTTAGCCTATGCTAAGCCTTAGTATCTCTCTTAGAGTATTTAAACCTCTCGTCTCTTTAACCTCTTAGCTAGTTATTTACGACTTTATAGATATTCTAAATATAAGGTTACTATTATATTACAGCTAGAATATAAAGAGTCTATAGAAGGCTAGTTATAAAGTATAAAGTACTATATTATAATAGCTTAATTACTAGTATTATAACTATAGTAAACGTAGTATAACTTATATATTATATTAAGAATTTTTCTATTAAAGCGCTATTAATATATTCCTATCTAATTCTTAGATAATCTATAGTATATACTCTTTCTTATCTTAGTTCTTTATAATAATACGTTTAGTAGTTAATATTTAGTAGGTCGTAGCGTATTCTAGGCGCTTATTTAAAATATAATAATTACTAGATTTTATAAAATAGTAATAACTAATAGAATTATATTATAGTAATAATTATAATAATCTATTAGAGTAGGAATAAAGTAATAGATAGTTATAATATAGACGAGAGGATAGTAAGATAGGTATTACGTAATTAGATTATTAAACTATCTATAATAATTAAAAAAAGTATAAAAGCTATACTTCTATCTAGTCTATAAGTATCTTAGATAGCCTTAATAGCTAGTACTATAATAATAATCTAATTACGTAATACCTTTCTTACTATCCTTTTATCTATATAAATAGTATAATATTTAAGATACTTAGTAAAAGTAAAATATTTAGTAAGAGTATATTAGTAAGATAGTAAGTATCTAGATAGAAAATACTCGAGTTAAGGCTAAAGACTAATATTATATAGCCTTATCTTACGCTACTCGCTATAGTAAGGCGCAAAGGATATTCTTAGTCCTTGAAACTCTAGCTCCAGGTCGCTTATGTCTAGCGGGCTCCAGTATCTTGGCGGCCGACCCAGGCAGGCAAGCCAACATAACTGATGCCCTTCTCTTGCGGTCCTTTTGGTCTCACCTCGGACCCATTCATCCGGAAGCAAAAGACGCATTGTAGGCAAGCCTCCAAGGCGTCTCGAACGAACTCATAAGCATTGTAGGCAAGCCTCCAAGGCACTGAACAAAGGATAAAGCAAACGTTTGAGCGTCGTAGGCAAGCCTCCGAAGCACAAACAAAGGACGAAGCAAGATCATGGGCATCTTAGGCAAGCCTCCGAAGCATACTGACCAGCAAAACAGCAGGAAATGGAAGCAGAAAGACAAAAATCAAGGACCAAAATCGTCCTCTATCCGGTACTTACGAGTAACCTTCTTGGGAGGGGGCAGATCAGATTTCACCGATCGAGGTCGCTGCTGCTGTCGCTCAGATTGGCTGTTGGATGGAAATTTCAGAATCGGAACCTTGTCTTGCAGTTTCGACTTGTCTGATCCCCCAGGAGATGCCGATGTCTTCTTCTTTGGTGTCATCCAGGAAGACTCGTCGCTCGTCTTTGCAAAAGCACCAGCAGGAACAGTTCGAAGATGCGGTAGCGCTGTTGATGTCTTCGAGTTCCCGTATGGCATAGATCCCAATTTCTGCATGGCGTTGGCTGCTGGAGATATCTGGAGTGTTGATTGTGCCTCACGTACAGCAGCAGGTTTCGTGCTCTGAGGCTTAACAATGGGAATGGCCACTCGATTCGCAGCCGAAGGGAAACCAGATGGAGCAGCAGCTTTGCCCTTACCAGTCGACCGCGTGTCCAAAGTCTGCGTCGTTGGGGAAGCCGCAGGCAGCTGCACATCCTTGCATGCCTCCACCGGCTTCGAGTTGTCGGCCATCTTATCTTGTGCCTTGTGGTGATCTGTAGCAGACCTGAGCGACTCATGTGCGCGAAGACTTTGCGACCAGATCGAGGCACCAGAGGTTTTCAAGCGGAAGCTTTCTGACGACAAGTCTGTACGTTGCGGCATCTCGGACCTTGGAGATCCACCGTACAATGCTGTTCTGTCTTCATTCGACTGCTTGGAGGCACCAGGAAGGCTCACGTTGACCCTGTGCGTTGGCAATGAAGCCGAAGGGGCTACTGGAGGCGATATCGACCCAAATCCAGCAGGCGATTCATGTACCTGTGGAATTGGTACTTCGTGGGGACCAATTCCAAGAGACGAGACGCTGGGACACAACTTCTCCAATTCATGTCGGTAAGTGACTGGGTTCGTAGAAGCAGCGAAGCCTGGTGCAGATGCAGATGGGCGACTGGGGCGCGAGGTCCAATCTGCGTCTCCAAACTTAAGTCGCGATCCTTGATGAATAGGGGGCGCAGACAACTTCGGCTCTTCCTGCAATCGTCTATCAGCTCGATTCTGCACAACCATTTCCTCAGCTTCTTGCTTACCCTCGCTGTGACTTCTGCCTTTTTCTCCTGCTCATCCGTCTCAAGAGGGTCTTTGCCGGCAACCAGCGCGTCTGCGACGGCATCATAAAGGTCCCGAGCATTGCGCACTATTTCGCGGCTCGCATCATCTTCGCACTTCACCTGAGCCATCTGTCTGGCTTGCTCATAACACCATGTCGCCTTCGTGTGCCAGGAGCCTAATGGGAAGGCCTTGACAACATCTTGGCGAGACTTTGGGTAATTGGCCATAGCTGGGTGTCGGTGTTGATGTTGAACCAGCCGTGAGCTCTGTGGCGTGTTACTGTTTAGTACAGTGGAAGTCGACGCTGAGAATCGGTCAGAAACAGGCGAAGGAGGTGGTGACAGTCCCCTCACCGCGTGCCAACTCCGTTGTATGGACGGCACTTTATTGTTTCAATCGTGAGCTGAATGGTGTGGCGCTTCCTGAGTAGCGGAAGCGAATGTCAGAAAATGGTCAGAATTGTGCGTGGGTGCGCATGTGCCGTCTCCCCCGAGTGTGTGAACTATGAAGCTGAAGCTGTGAAGCCGTTATACTGTTAGCGGCTTCGCGTTCTTTCCCAAACTGATGATGGAAGTTCGCGGCAAGAATTCAAGCGCACACTGTACACGAAAACACCACAACACCACAACACCACAACACGATACGATACGCGCGCGAACGACGATGGACCAAGACGAAGACTCCGAGACCTTTAGGGTCGCCATTACTGGCGCCTTCATCATAGCCCTCAAGATTCTCAGCATGTGCAATCCATGCGCCATGGCTAGAAATTTCGATGTATGTTCTTGACGCGAGGACGATGCTTTAATGTTTTGACGACCCGGCGGCTGACCCAGCGTGAATGAAGTGCGATATGGGAGAGCGAGTAGACCCGCGGACGCCAGATGCAGTCGGCATGGTATGGCCATGTAATTGCTGCAAGTTTTATAGAAGGGGAACAGACTGCAGACCGCTCGGCAGGACGCCAAACGACTTCTTTTACGATATGGCGCAGAACCAGTGGATGGGCAAGCTGTACCCTGCCAAGCTGAGAGAAGGCGAACCTCGACCAGACAACGAAGTTCCATCGGGATGGCAAGGAGAGGATCCTGGCAGGACTCCACCACCGCTTGCCGACGAACTGCTGGAGGATGCTTGCGCCGTCTTGCAAGCGCCGGCTGGGCCGTACAGGCCGATAGCAAAGATGAAGAAGAAGACGCGACAGGCGGGCATGCAGGGTAATGCCGGTGCTCAGCAACAGCAGCAACAGAATCATGGCTTTGGTGGGCCAACTTCTTTTGCGCCGCCGCCACCGTCTACTCCGCAGCAGCATTGGCAGCAACCGCCACCGCCTCCTCCGCAAGCTCCTTTTGCGCCGCCGTCTGCTCCGCAGCAGCATTGGCAGCAACCACCACCGACTACAGTATGGGTTCCAGGAATAGGATGGATGCAACCGGCGCCTTCATCAGCGGGTGCTCCTCCAGCTGTCGGCCATGGATACGGATACGGATATCCTCATATGATGCCCGCAACAGCGCCGATGATGCCGCCAGCTGGCAGAGGAGCAGGTCCGTTTCCTCCATATCCTAGCATGGGACCCAATCCCATGTATGGAGGACCAGCTTTCCAGTCGCAAGGATTACCTCAGTCTGGAGGTATGTACCAGTTCCAGGCTGGACGTGGACGCGGAACCGGGTTCGGACAGAGTCAAGGCCAGGCGCGACCACCGCACATGGCACGCAGACAGTCCGACTTGGAACCACCGAGACAGGTGCCAAGGACCAATCCACTCCGTAAGTGTTACTTCTGACAGCGTCTATGTGTGCGGTAGGAGCTAATCTGTCGACATAGGAGATTTCGCTCAAACCCAGCCAGATGTCGCGGAAACCGACCTTTTTGCGCCGCAGCCAAAGGATAAGATCAGCACTGGTGCCGCCACGACTACTCCACAAGCCTCGAATCCGTTGAAGCGCACGATCGATGACGAGAGCCAATCGAAACATAGAGACAAGATGATGTCGATGCTCAAAGGCATGTCGGCCATCGAGGTGTTGCGTCGTGATGTGGTCAGCCATGAGCCAGTGTACGCCGAGAAGATTCTGGCCTTAGCAGGCAAAATGCCTGATGCCGAGCTTCGTGAGCTGTGAGTGAAAGCCTTAGAGCTGATTCTTCCTTCCCAAATTCACTATGCTGACTTTCTCATATAGGTCTGCAGATGATGTGATTGAGAAGTTCAAACGACAAGCGATACTCGACTGCCTTTTGGGCAAGGTCCGTCATGTGCACTTTCGAGACGTGAATCGGCAGCTCTCCAACTCAACCATCATGGGCGCATTTGTCGGATCGAACATAGATGAGCTGGTGGATGCGTGAGTTATTCGCTTGCACCAGATTTTGGCGTTCCATTCAGGCTGACACGTCGCAGAGACAACAATCCCGAAGTCCTGCAATTTCTGGTTCGCGGCCTGCATGAGGTGCGACAACCAGAGCAGCCTCCACCTCCACCACCAGAGCCCACGGCAACGGCAACCTCCACCGACGACCGCAACCGCAGCGACAGTAGTGACGATAGCGACGACAGCGACGGTGACATATCCGTCGTCTCTGACGAAGAACCCGTCAAGATGGAGGTTGTGTCTCGCAAGCAGGCGCGAGGAGGGTGAAGGGTGCTCATGCTTTTTGTGTTTCCTGATGTTTTGTTTTTCTTGCTTTTGATTTGCATTGTTTTCATACAGCGTAGGAGGCTTGTCCTACTACGCTCGTCTTGTTTTTAAGCATGGGAGGCTTGTCCTACTACGCTCGTCTTGTTTTTAAGCATGGGAGGCTTGTCCTACCAGGCTGTTTGCATTTCTTGTTTTGCGTTTTCTGCTGCCACGGAGGCTTGTCCTACGGTGCAGGTTTGTTTACCCTTACGATGTGTTCACACCTTGACGTGGTGTAAGGGCTTACCCTGCAATCCTGTAGGAACCAAGTTGAACACAAAAGAGGAGGAGATGGGCAGCCAAGGTCTGAAGGTCCGAGGTCTAGCTTGACTTTCACGGATACCTCCCGCTGTCTCCGATCGGACCCAGGCTGCTTGCCAGAAATACCGGCACTGTCTGTTGGGAACGGACAACGTCGCCTTGCTGCCGCAAAGACGAACAACTCTAACCGCTGGTCTGTAGCTAAGCATATCGCCTCGTAGACAGAGTCCGGAAAGCACGCAGCTCTCGCAGAGCGTCCGAAACCCGCAAACACAGGGAGAAAGAAATAGCATTCTGCCGGCATTTCTGACACTCAGCCTGACCCTCTTCTGCACGGTGAGGCATCAAGGCATTTCCGATCCACACAGCTTGGTACCTGCATTTTCATCCTACAAGGAATTCAAGGCGCCACTCAAGCAGTCTACGGTTTCGACGCGATCAACAGAGCGCCGCATACACCATGGCTGAAACAAGTGCGCGACTATATGTGGGCAACCTGCCTTACGTCGCGCAGAAAAGTGACATTGAAAATTTCTTTTCGCAGAATAACGTTGCCATGTGTGTGTTGATGGCTGAACGTCCCTGGCTTCGCGACTGATGATTGCATAGAAAGAAGATTGACATCTCTACGGATCCTTTCACTGGACGCAATCCAAGCTACTGCTTTGTCGACTTTCACAGTGAGCAGGAGGCGGCACAAGCAATGGAAGATCTCCAAGGCCAAGAGATCCGAGGCCGTCCTGTTCGCATCAATCCAAAGACGGAAAGGAGCTCTTTTAAAGAGCGTCTCCCTACGAAGGTCTGGGATCGCAACTGGTCGCGGAGAGAGGTTCCCTCGAGAGATGTAGATGAGACGGCGCATGCTTTTGATCGCTGGAATCGGGACGATGCTCGCACTCATTGGAGCGCACCAGAAAATGAGAAGCGACGAATTTGGGTAGGAGGTCTACCAAGAATACCCAACCAAGATTCGCTCAATGCGGAGATGCGCGAATTGTTCCATGGCTATAATGTCCAGGCAGTCAGCAAGCTCATCTCTCCACATGCCTCCAAGGAATCTATCCCAGGATCGCACCACTTTTGCTTCGTTGACATGTCGAATGCGCTGGAGACACAGGAGGCCATCGAGGCTCTCAACGGCAAGGAGAATCCGTATGGTGCCAAATACATCGTCCGGCTGTCGCAGCGCCGAGCACCCAATCAGACAACCAAGGTTGAAAGAGAGCAGCTTACCGATGTCTCGCGGATCTTCGTGGGTCAACTGCCGCATTACGAGGATCAGGCTTCTCTAGAGAATGACATCCGACATCTGCTAGCTGGCTTCGAGATTCGCAGCATTACCAAGCTCTTCACACCTTCCGCAGCCAAGATGGAGGAGGGCGGCGACCAGCACTTCTGTTTTGTGGATTTGACGTCTCCACAGGACGCTCAAAATGCAATTGATAGACTTGACAATCAACCAACGCCCTCAGGAGGAGCATACAAGATCCGCATGGCACGGCCGCCACCGCCAAGTGCTGGAAGCGGTGCGAGACGAGAACATGTCGGTGGTAACGGTGGACGCTTCGAGCAAAGAAAGCCACAAGGCCCGCCAAGAGATTTCGGAGGAAGCTGGAGACGTGCGGAGTGAACGAATGTGCAAAAGCGGGAAGGCGACTGTCATCCAGTCCTGATGGGACTCTTCCACGGCACCAACTCTCATTCATCAACGCTCTCTTTCTGCTCGGGCTCATCTCGCAAAAGCGTCTCTGTGGCCGGAAGATGTGCAGATTTTCAAGATCGCGCTTGGCGCATGTGAGCGAGAGCCAGTGGTGAGACCAAGGCAACGGCAGAAGTCATTTGAGCATTGGACTTAGGTTCAGTCCGTCCGCCATCGTTGAGAGTCTTGCTGACGATGAAAGACGAATGGGTCAATTGCGTTCTAAGCTAGCAAAGCCGAAACTATGTATAAGGCGTTGGTTCGAGCTTGTAGAACTATCTCAATGATCGTCGAATGGTCTATGATTGAATCCTGAGTGGCAGGTCTTTGGTGCACTCTTGTCAAGGCTGTGAAGGCTGCGCTCGTCGAACATTGGATCCTCCAGATTCTCCGCATCCGCCGACCATCTCACTCATGGCTGACGCCTGGTACTGATCATAACATGCTTGTGCTCGTCTTGGTCGCTTGCTTGTGAAGCAAGTTAAGCCCTCACACCACGTCAAGGTGCGAGCACATCGTGAGGGTAAACAAAAACAAAAGTGCACTGTAGGACAAGCCTCCATGGCACATACGCGAAAAACAGCAAAGCAGAACAGCGTAGTAGAACAAGTCTCCCATGCTTGACAAAACAGAACAACAGCCTGGTAGAGCAAGTCTCCCATGCTTGATAAAACAAGAAAAACAGCCTGGTAGAGCAAGTCTCCCATGCTTGACGAGAACAAAGCAAATAAAAAGCAAGAAAACCACCGAGAAACACGAAAGCATGGGCACTCGTCAACCTCTCACAGCGAGTTGCGGCCACGGTTTTCCACCCAGCCGATTTGATTGACCGCTGCGAGACCAAGGTTGTCTTTCTTGCCCTGCGCCAAGTACCATGTGGTATCCCACAGCCTGTCGCTTCGCCTCATGGGTTGGGGATCTGTGGGTAGTCTGCGGTCCTTCAAGATATTGCTGCGCATAGGACCAGCAAAGAGACCCTGCATCGCGTTGTCCCACTGCATATCAGTACTGGCGAAATCGAGCTCGGCGTTTGGTGGATTCGGCTGCCGTAAACCTTGTAGCATGGTCCTTTGATACGTATACACTTTGAACTCAAAGTCGCGGGCCTCCTAGGACCCTGACCACGTTCTCCAGTGCTCCGGTGTAGCGACAAAGCCATCAGGACCTCGCCAGATCATATGGCACTCGATGATGTCGTGCGGCCACCGATTTTTGAGGCCATCGAGTCTGTGATACATGTCATGGTCGCCTTGGTCGGCACCGGCGTTCGTACTCGCAGCATCAGTGCCCTTCCGGTCGAGCCTCTCGATCGTGATGATGCGTTTTTGCCACTGCGCTCGGTTCGGTCTGCTATTGAGGAATCGTTGGCCGATGATTGTGTTCTCTTGTCGGCGCTGTACTCGTCGAGCGGGTGTCATTGGGAACCAAGTGCTCTCTCGGCAGGCGACAACAATGACCAAGCGCACTCGGCGGCCGTTACGCATGATATACGCAGCCTCGTCCCACTCGTCGTCTTCTTCCACGATCTGCGAGCCGTTATCATCGAAGTCCTTCGGGAGGTGTCCTTCTCTCCGGAATGTCTGCATGATTTGACGCGGCTGTGGTATCCTTGAGCGCATCTGCAACATGTAGTGGTCCGGGATTCCACATCGGAGAACAAGGCTACTCAAGAACAGTCTGCACTCGACCGACTCGTACTGCGCTTGTACGTCAAATTCCAGTCTCGCCAGCTTCTCAAATATGTCGCCATCCGCATCGTACCGCTGCCAGGCCAGCGGAAATTTCACCTCAATGAGAGATGATTGGCGTTTGCGCTCGCGGCTGAGCATCAAATCACGCCTCTTTTGCTTTATTGCCGGGATAGACCGGTTCTTTGCTGAGGCGGCGGCAATTTCTGTGTCGCTCTTGTCTTGCTCGACCATTGATCGTAGCCATGCGAGTTCGATGTCGTCCCATACTTCGTAGTCGTTGGTTATTTGCAGGAGCTGCGCCTGCATAGCACAGGCCGCTACGGTCCGACCTAGGTGTTGAGCGATGACTGTGAACTCGAGACCTTCATCGCGCCTCATACGGATAAGGTCGTTCTGCTCTTCTGGCGACCAATTGGGCGCGCGCGTAGTAGAGACCTTCAGTTTCGTCACTCTGAGCGTGCAAGCATTTGTACTCCGGCCTAGTGCTGCAGCGATGTCTTCATTGGATTTTCCGTCACTCTTCATTTGGACAAGCCTTGCATCATCTTCTGGCGACCAGTCGGGCGGGTGCGTAACAGTGATCTTTAGTTTCTTGGCCTTATCTCTGCAGGCCTGCGCAGTCCGGCCTAGTGCTGCCCCGATATCTTCATAGGACTCTCCGTCCTTCCTCATCTGGACAAGCCTTGCATCCTCTTCTGGCGACCACTTCCGCTTCTTGGTTGGTGCAGCATCCACTGTCTGTGCTGCTGGCACCGGCGTCTCGTCGATCTCACGGAGCGGCTTCAGGACCGGACTGAGTGGCTCCGGAGTAGGCCTTCTTGGCTCAGGCATCGGCTTCCAAAGCGGCTTCTCCTTGGGAAGGGGAAGAAGTGGGTGATTGAGGGCCTCAGTGATGTTGGCCAAAATACGTGCCGCCCCGGGCGGTAACTCCAATGCAGGGCCTGTTGATTGAAGGCCGAGCTGCAACGCGGGTTGCTCCACCAGCCTGCGAGATTGGAGCCATGCTTTGACACCCGGATTGGTGATATCCTTATCAGCAATACCCTTCGCCTTCAACTTCTTGTAAAATTTCTTGTTGTACTCGTCCTCATCCTCCCTCCCTGTCTCGTCGCTTGACACCATTGACGCGTGGTGCACCCATTGCCGACAGGTGAGTGAATGTATGAGATTGGTGGGTGTGTGAGTGAGTGTATGTGTAGGGTGAGTAGAGTGTGTGGTATAGTGTGAATGGAGTCTGAGATGTGCGTTGTAGACAAATCTGGGATCTGGAAGGCAGATGAGCAAAGGAAGGAGCCAAATTCATACCCTTGTAACAACGCGATTAATGCCAGCACTTACACGTTTCTACAGGTTTCACGCTCATTGAGACGCGTTCTATGTGCATGGCTTGGCTGGCAGTCATAGTAATAGCAGCACTTGTTCGTTCGACGCGTGGTGGTCGCTTTCGCATGCTCGTCACGTTTCGTTCTACACAGCGGCGAAAGAGCTGACGCCCAATCTATTCATCGTGATTCGTAGTAGTAGTCGTAGTCGTAGTAATAACCAAGTCACGGATTCCGCCATGGTCGTGCTGTGGTATGTTTGCACGCTGCATGCACGCACGCTGTGGTTTCTTCGCACGCGTCTCTTGGAAAGATCGCGGGCGTGGTTGGGTGGGTGCCTGCCCGCCCTGCTTCCCTTCTCTTCTCAACTCTTGGTTTTTTCAGTCCTTTCATCGTGGTATTGCAATTGTAACTCTTGGTTCTCAGGTCTTTTCACGTTTCCCTCCCACGAAGCCCGATACGACGACGCGACCGATCCGACAGACTGCTGCCACCAGCCTGGAAGTCCAGTTTTCTGGCGTGAGAGTGCGGAAATGCTTGCAATGATGCCTCCATGGGAATGGATCCGCGCGTATGCGTGATGAAGTTCTGCTCCTGGGTGCAGTCACGATTTCGACATCGCTGTGAAAGGAGTTCTCCTTGCGGCCATCCATGTATTGACTGGCCAAGCCAACGCTGCATCGGATCGTGCCTATGTATTGACTGGCCAAGCCAACGCTGCATCTGGCCGTGCCGCGGGGAGTGACTCTGGGAATGGCATTCGAATCGATACGCAGCAGCAGACCCGTCTAGTTGCATCAAGACCAAGGAATGAGAATCGGAGGACAGGACAGAAGAGGTAGACCATCGCAGACTAATATTCAGCAGCCGCGGTATGCTCTTTGACTAACCAGAGCAGCAGGGACCAGGAAGCTGGCAGGGAAGGACGCAGGGAAGGGAAACAAAACTGGATGGATGGCGATGGCGATGGTGATGGGGAAGTATCAACCACACGCTTTCACCTTCCGCCGGCGAGCTGCACAGCCCGGATCCCTTCTCAGCCCATCCAACACCAACCCCATGTACACGCGAGCCTGCTACACTGACCTGGGCAGAAAGCAAGAACGGCGCCTGTCCACCTCTGGGGCCCCGGCCAGCCAGCCAGCGCTGCACTCCGGCGTACGCTGCTGCTGCTGCTGCTGCTGCGTGTGTACTGGGACACAAGGACTTTGAAGGATGGGCTTTCCAGCCAAGACATGCAATTGTCCTCGGCTTCCATGTGCACGCCTGCACAGTCGCGCGCTACTGAATACCACCGCTTGTCTTGGGTGATTCCAGCAAGTACGGTAGATCAGCTGTTTGAAGTGGCCTCTCTGGGGGATTTTTCAAGGTGCATGATACAGACGGAAAGCATGCCTTCGCTGGTATCGCTGCGAATGCCCTCAATAGACTTTGATGGGTTGTGCTGGGTCCTGGGGGCGATGGGTGTCGAGTGGCTTCATGCCGCCGACTTGTGTATTTGCGGGCACAACGATATGGACGGTGGCGCAACAGAATCGCCTTCCCGCGGCTGCGTCGTAAGTACGTCCTAGTACGGAAACCAAGATTCTCCTTTTTCATCAGGCTCTCGAGCGCAATCGCTGCTCAGGACTGGAGAAGAAGAAGATGTAGATTGTAGATTGTGCTGAGGTACAGCTGTACTATGAGAACGCAGACACTGTTTCTTTGAAACACATCAGCATATTTCTTGAACCATAGTGGTTACACTTCAGATAGTAATGCACATCATCACCGTTATCATCATCGTCGTCGTATGGTCGCCCAGTACCCATCTTAGTTGGAAATAGATAAGCTTATTTTGAGCTGAATTTAGAGTTTGCGTCCAGTTCGGTCGGTCGGTCAAGCGAGCTGTCTGTCTGTCTGTCTGTCTGTCTGTCTGTCTGTTGATAGGCCGGGCTTTAGTTCTACCATTCCTTTACTTCCACTGTGACTTCTTTATCCACATCCAGTCCATGCCAACCGACTCCGAGCGATAGCAGAGATGGCGCGGCAGGAAGCACTGATCAAGGAGACCATTAGGGCCATGAAGCTCAGTATGAAGCGGAGGCCCAGTGACGGCAGCGACAGCGAAACGGAAATCTCGCTCAAAACAAACCGCGGCAATAAGCTAAAACGAGGCGCAAATGCTGTCCAGCAGGACTCCCTAGACGACACGGGAGGCCTCGTATACAAAAGAAAGGTCAATCATGCGGGCTACTCGAGGTACACCATTTCCACCAAGCCGCCGCTGCTGGATGACGACGGCGATGTCTACTCGCCAACCGAGTCCGACCACGAAGCGGAACGCTATGGCGAACCTGCTCGTGATGACCCTTTCGCAGAAGTCCAGCTCGAGCAATTGTTGCGACCTTTGACCACGCCTGCCGAGCTCGAAAACCACCCAAGTCTGAGCATTCCGTATAAAAGCAAAGCACTCACGCAAATGGCCGAGGAGTCGCTGGAGATGCTGCGACGAGAGCGTGCCAGCTTGTGGAAAGCCAAACGATTGCTACAGCGATTGAGAGGAGACTCGGACTGGGTGAATTGCGAAACCTTTGAGACAGACTACGACCGATCACTCCTCCCCGACTCCGATCACGCCAGCGTGGGCGACCAGAGCGCAGTGCCGAGCATTATTACTGACCAGCCCATGCTCGAGCTAGAACCGCCACCAATACAGCCGCTGGAGAACGGCACCAGCGAGAGTGAAGACGCCTTGGATCCCCGAAAACAAGCACCTCCCGAGCAGCAAGAGCAGGGTGAGGCGATGGAAGGTGTAGAAACGAATGATATGGCTGGAGAGGGAGAGGTAGCAGCTATCTCAGGTCAAGGGCCCAGTGATGACGATGCTACGAAAGGGCAAGATAGTCACGCAGATATTCCCAATGGCGAGGGAGCTGATCCGTCAGTACCAACTGACGGAGATCCTGATCGCTCTGCAGAGGAGAATGGATCTGTCACACAAGCGCCCAATCCCGCCATCACAGACCTCGCAGAACGAGAAGCGAATTCGGAAACAGCCTCTCAATCCAACGGTGGTAGCACACACGCGATGATGACGAGGAGAAGGGCGCGCTCACCAGCCGATCGAAGCGACCGCACGCCGTCGCCGTCTCCCAGCGACTCCGCCTCCGCACCGGTCGTACATCCCTGGTTCGTTCCTCCATCCTCATCCCTCGCCGATCGCGACATTGGACTTCCCGCGCACGAAGCGGAGGAGACTCGCAAACTATTATTTCAATACGTTCAGAAGCAAGAGCAGATCGTGCGCTCACTCGAATCATTGCATGCAGGGCTACAGAAAGCCGACAGACTTCGTCACGATGTGTATCGTGGTTGCAAGGCAGAAGGCCATCTTGTGCCGGACGGCAAGGGTAACATGGTGACAGAGATGAGTGACGGGGAAGATTGGTACGATGTGGCAGACTGGGGAATGCAGCCCTGGGAGGTCTTGGAGAAAGGAAAGGACGAAGTGGAGGATGTGGAAGAAGAAAGAGGCAGAAGGCCAGGTCGTGGCAGAAGGGTGAACAGGATGTGAGTGAGAGATCGTTATTGTCAATGGTCGGTACCACAGAACGACTTATTACAAGCCGATGCGGCTTCTCATTCCTGAATTCCTGCCAAACTTGCTGACATAACCAGATGACGTGGGATATCAAAAGCCGACCTCTATCGTGTCTTCGACGTCGACCATTGATCTTTCCAGTGTTTGACATGATAATGCAATGTCCAGCACAATCCCATTTGCGGAATACCTGTTTCGCCGCCTGGGCCAGCTGAACTGCAAATCAGTCCATGGAGTTCCGGGAGATTTTATGCTCCGTGCTCTTGACAGTCTAAGCTCCACAGCACGAATACGGCCAGGTGTGCCGCGATGGATTGGGAATGCGAATGAGCTCTGCGCAGGCTATGCAGCAGATGGCTACGCACGAGCGGCAGCTTTGGCCAGACGGAACCGCATTGCTGGACCTAGAGTCGGAGCACTCTTCACCACGTACGGTGTTGGTGAACTGTCAGCTATCAATGCTGTTGCGGGAAGCTATGCAGAGAGTGTTCCTGTCGTCCACATGGTCGGTACCCCTTCGAGACTGCAGTGGCAGAAATCACCGGGAGCATGTATACATCACACCTTAGGCGATGGGCGACTGCACGTATATGCAGATATGGCGAAACAAATTACATGCGCGCAAGCAGATCTCTCTTGTAATGACATTGAGGAAGCGGCAGATCGGTACGACAGAGCGCTTGAGCAATGTGTGCGATATAGCAAGCCAGTCTATGTTAACCTTCCTAGCGATACTGTGAGCACAAAGATACCGACCAAGTGGCTTGACGAAACTCTCAATGTCGACAGGACCAGGCCCATTGCTCCTCCTGATGGAGATCTGATTCCGACCCTGGCTGACAGACTGAGAACAGCCAAGCGCCCTCTGATCATTGCCGATGGACTCGCCTACCAGTTCGACATGGCTACTGAAGTCAACGAAATCGTGGAACTGACAAGCATACCCGCGACTTGCTTCGCAGCCGGTAAAGGCCTGATCGACGAGTCTCATGCGTCGTGGACTGCTCCGCTCGGTGGTCCCACAGGATATAGCAAAACAGCAGACCTTGTTCTGCTCTTTGGACCAATCTTGAGTGATACCAACACAGCTGCTTGGAGCGCAATTCCGAATCCGGAAGCGACCATATCGTTCAATCTCGACTCTGTGACAATTGGCCAAAGATTGTACCGTGTGCGAGGCAAGACGCTCTTACAAAGCCTGATTGAAGCTTTGAAGGTCGAGAAGTTTAAGTATTCTGTTCAGGCGAGACCAACCACCTCGGCTACATCGACCTTCCCATCGACCTCTATATCTCAAGACTCCTTCTGGTTCCGCATGTCCTCATGGCTCAGAACCAACGATACTGTACTACTTGCAAATGGCACTCCACTCATCGGTGGTTGCGACATGTATCTTCCCGACAAAGTCCAAATCATCGCGTCGGGAATCTGGTGCAGCATTGGTCACATGCTTCCAGCAGCTCAAGGTGTCGCTGCGGCCAAACGCGATCTCAACATTCCTGGACGCACGATCTTATTCGAAGGAGACGGCAGTTTCCAGGTCACTTGTCAATCCATCTCAGATATCATCCGGTATAAGTTGGATGTCACGATCTTCATGTGCAACAATGCAGGACATACGTACGAGAGGCTTCTGCTGCCAAGTTGGCGGTATACTGAAGCGGCGAATTTCATGGGCGGTAGGTGTGATGATTCAGACTATCCGATACTGTCAAGGAAGGCAACCAATTGGGGTGAGCTGGAAGAAATATTGCATGATGAGCAGATCGCAGACAGACGGCAAAGGCTTGAAGATGATTGATGTGGGGATTGAGCCCGAGGATGTTCCCGTGGCTGCCAGGGAGGGAGGGAGGGATTGAAGAAAGCTGGTGATGCTTTGAGTGCAATGTGAAAGCGACTCTTATAATAATGAAGTTCCGATGTTCGGCTCCCGCGACGCGGCAGAGATCTTGCAAGTTCTTTGTGCTTAGCAGCTCGCCTTAGGAGGTTTCGGTCATGCGAGAGCTGCTCTTGCCTCCTACGAGCCTCCTAACGGTCGTGCAGCTAACATATAAAGCTGCAAACAAACACCGTCCCTCCATCCAATCATCTCAAGCGCGTCTGGTCTTAAGGGTAAGATACGCAGGAGTCCTAATGTACGTTGGGTATTCGCGATTTTCTTTGTGCTGCGTTGCTTTATGTGCTGCGTTCCATCTACGCGCCCTCTTCTTGCTCCGCTCCTTGTTGTTGTTGTTGTTGTTGTTGTTATTCAAGCTCCCTAAAAAAGCTCTACGGACAGTAGGGACTCCTGTGGGATGCGTGGTTCGATTCCCGCGACGCTGCTGCTTTTTTTTGGCCCGCTCCTTGTTGTTGTTGTTATTCAAGCTCCCTAAAAAGCTCTACGGATAGCAGAGACTCCTGTGGGACGCGTGATTCGATTCCCGCGACGCTGCTGCTTTCTTTTTGGCCTTTTACTCTTCATTATGCTTTTCAAGGAAGTCTTGTCCATGATTTGCTATCGCGTGTATATCTTCTATCTACCCAAAGGGACTAAAAACGAGCAAATGATCACGGTCGTGACCATCAACGCGACCCGTAAGCCCCATGATTCTCACACAAAGCTGTCTGTCTCTCGCCTTCAGGGCCTGAGAATAAATGAGATCTCTAGTCTTCATGTACAGCTCACTGATCTCGAGAGGAAGCAAGATGCCGGGTGTGCAACCATCCTGATGCCTTTCAACAGCGTTGTGAAACTCCGCACAAACTTGGACGACAGTGTACCATAGATGTAAGCGAGTAATCAGCTCATCGATGAGCAGTCCACCAACCTTTACCTCCTAGTCCCTTTGATGCATGCCTGCGACAATGTTACCACGCAAAAGTGAGGCGAGCAGCGTCCGCCACTAGGCAATCATCACTGTGGTGCAGCTCCAAAATCACGCTTTTCAACTCGACTAAGGCCTCGTTCGTAGGTACGGAATATTGCCTCGATATTGCCTCGAATATAGGTCTAATATTGGATATAGGCTATGTTAGGCCGCGCGTTCATAGCAACCATATATTACCTCCGGGTAAATACTTAAATAGTACACATTGGCATAGTAATTACTAAGATAGTAAGAGCCTTACTTAAATAGTATACATTAGTATAGTAATTACTCGGATAGTAGATATTAGCACACTTTCTTATATATATAGTATCTTTATATCTAGCGTTTCCGAGTATCTCGCTTTACTAAGTATTTAGCGTTCCTAAGTATTTAGCGTTCCTAAGCGTTAGTATTTAGCTATAGTATACAATTTAGTATACTATACGTAATTACGCGTATTCCGTTACCTCCGCTTCGCCGAGATCGTAATACTTAGTAGTAGTAAATATTATTAATATTAGCTATTAATATTTAAACTTTTATATCTAATTCTTATATATCCCTATAAGCCTATCCTTTCTATACTATAGGGATTAAACTAATTATTATAAAACAGCTATAGTATTTATTCTTTTTTACTTTTCTATATACTAAGTATAACTATATAAATATAGAAATAGTATATTACTATCTAAGTAAATACTATACTAATGTTTACTATCCGAGTAATTACTATACTAATGTGTTTACTAATATACTAAAATGTTACTATTTAAGAAATACTAGCCAATATTGCTAATCTAGCACTATCCGAGTAATTACTATACTAATATATACTATTTAAGTATTTACCCGTATTACCTCTAATATTACTTCGATAATGCCTCGTATATTATAACTATATAGAATATTAGGTAGCCCTTCTAGATATAGTTTAGTAAGGCAATATTACTAGATCGACCCTCTAACTCGATATATAGAATTACTATATACTACTACTAAACTATAGATTCTTAGGCTCTTACTATACGTCGTAACTATACCCTTCTTACTATACTCGTAGTAGCGGTTATAAGATATATAGATCGTATTCCTAACCTAACTCGTATAGTATACTTAGATAGCGAGGTCGGCGAACGATTACTAGCGTAGTAGCGTATAATACTACGGCGGATATTCGAAATAACGAGATTCTAGCCGGATTAACTCGAGAGATTACTAGTTAATACTAACGGCTTAAAGGACGGCTATTTAATTAGTCGAGGGTAGAAGGTATATATATATTACTTTAGTATACCGCTACTAGGTATAGTTATATATCTTTATACGATACTTAGAACTATACGAAGGCTATAATCTTAAAGTATATCTATAAGTTAATCTATACGCTAGTTACGCTATATCCGTAGTACGTAAAGCCGGCTAAAGCTATAGATTTAGACTATATTCGAAGGACTTAAATAAAGGACGGTACGAAGTATTATCCGTAGTTTAAGAATACTATCGGTATACTAGATAGATCGTACGTACCGGTATACGTTATTAGCGATAGTAGGCCCTATCGTAACCGTAAGGATACGCTTTTAATAAATATTCTCGCCGTAGTAGACTTCGAGAGGCAGTTTACGTACGTTCTACCTAGATAGGAGGGTTCTACGTACGACGGCCTTATAATAAAGTTAGTATTATAAGATTATAGTCTTATCTATCCGCTTAGTAAATACTAGCTCGTAGACGTAGGTTATACGTCGTCTAAGAAGTATATACTAACGCCTT
>JAASFE010002308.1:53899-66475 GCA_013365205.1 Pseudocercospora cruenta
TCCGCTAAATAGCCTTCTTTAACGGTCTACCTACTATTATCTCGTATTATTAGAAACTGTAACTTATAGTCGCTCTTAAGAGCTATATTCGGCTATATATCTTTATCTTCTTAATACGTAGTAGTATCTCTTCGTCCTTATAAGTAGCCTTAATCGCCTTCTCGAGAATTAGATATATCGCTAGCTTCTAACCTATAGTAGAACGTAGGCTAATATTATCTATTAATCTATATACTAATATATTAACTATAGCGTTACTCTACGCTATTACCGGCTCTTTATTAACCTAATTATTATCTACTTCGCTAGTAGGCTTCTTAGTACGGCTCTTACGAGGTTTGCCTTGTCTGTAAGGCGTACGTTACTTCGCTAAAGGAGTTAGAGCGGGCGCTAAAGAACTCTCTTACTCTAACGCGTACTTCTTATTTACCGGCCTCTTACTATCTTTTATACTAGTAACCGGTACTAGAGTCTCTAGAGCTAGAGTTAGAGGTTTCGACGCTTCCTACGTAGCGGCGGCAGCAATAGTAGCTAACTCGGATAGTCTCCTAGTATTATCTACCTACGTAGTACTATTATACGAGAAGTATAGTACCTAAGGCCTCGTAGGTATTTAATATAGTACTGGATTATAATTAGGATTAGGCGGAAGCGGTAGATAAGTACCTTCCGCTATTACTATTATATAAAGACTAATAATGAGTGAATAGTAGGAGGTTACAAAGTAGGCTAGTAGGTCGCCAAGACTGCCTAAATACGACGATATTGCCTACGTGCCACGAACACGCTCAATATTGCCTAACAACACCCTATATCTGACGATATTGCCTATATCTCGAAGGCAATATTGAGGCAATATTGAGTACTACGAACGAGGCCTAATAAGTATCTTGAAGGCCCAGGGCCAAAGCTCGAAAACTCTGAGCTGTGTGGTCGTCATGTCGAGGTAGAGACGAATGTCGCGGATGTTTGGCAATTGGCTCGTAGCAACCTGCCAGTATCCACTGATGGCAGCGAGCGAGCAAGCGACTTCCAATCCAGATCATCGTAAGTATTCTCACTTGGACTAGCGATGAGCGACTGCCAAAAGTGTGGCTTTGGTTGGCTTGGCGTAGAACTATGTTGGGAGAGTGCCAAGCACTGCCACAATCTCCTTCGGCGCGGCCATGCCTTCTCTCTCTCTCTCTCGCCGCAAGGTGTGCGAACACGCAGTTCGAATTGCGCACGAAGCACTCGAAGGGCTTCTTGGAAGATCTGCTTATTCACGTGGAGAAGTGGCATCGCAATGTTGGCGGTAGCGCACTGACATCGGCGAACATCGAGGCCAGCTGGGAGCGGTTGTGCACAACGTGAATCGCCTTTGTGTCCCTCCTTTCTGGTCAAAAGAGTGAATGGAGGCGTGATGTCGCTTGTGGATCCAAGACGTATTCGTAGATGCGCAATCTGTACTCGAAAGGCAAGATGTGCGAACAGGCATGCTTGTCGATAGCATCGCAATGCATGAACGTGCTGCAAGCAGCAAAGCTCAGCAGCGCCATCGTCTCCTCTCCTGACTTCACCTCATCATCTGGAAAGACGTACAGAGGACCTTCCTGCTCACCATAGATTCCATCTTGAACAATCAGAAGATTGTCTCTCTCCTCGATGCTTGCGAACTCCATGTCGAATGGTTGCAAGAGTTATCCAGCGAGATAGACTGTTTTTCGTAGGTTTTGGTCATTGCAATGCTTGACGTGACTGTCGCGGTGTGTAGTGCGGCATCTCGAGCTGCAGTACTCTAAGTAGCATGGTCTTCTTCGCAATCCACGCCCTCGCCGCAATCGAAGCAGATCAGAACAGGTCGCGGTGCTGATTCATGGCAGAGCGTGCACACTTCTTTAGCATCGTGCATGTTGTAAATGCTCATGAAGTCTGCGAGAGAGCTCGCCATGGTTCTCAGAGGTGATGGCACAATCTCATCAAAGTGAGGGTGTTTTGACGCTGGGTGGGATGCGTATATTGTCGAGAGCAGGCCTGTGACGGCGCCAGAGCAATTGGGTACCGTTGTCAGCTTCTGCAACCAATTTCGGTGTCAGCGCCTATTTCGATTCGATGATCTTGGTCAACGTACTATCCGGCTCTCTTGCTCGGCGCCACTTGCTAGCCGAATGCTGTCCTGTCCTGTCCTGTCAATCGGAAGTCTGGGCGTGGCGGCTGATTCTCTTCTCCCTGTTGCGGACGAACTGGTGATGGTTGTTGAAATGCAGAGGCGCGAGGTGCCACCCTATGCTGTTGGCGCTGCTTATTTTGCTTCTGCTTCTGCTTCTGCTTGCGCTGCTTTGTGTTGCCGACTTCCTGCCATCCAGAGCCGTCGTCGATGGCTTGCTCAGGCTCCTCAGGCGGCGCCGCAATCGTGTCGTCCCATGTGCGAGCATTGGCAACCTCGTAGTCCTCCATGGGTGCCATGTTTGGCGCCGCCCGAATTGCGCGGATAGCTGTAAATGCTAGGAGTGCATGTGAGCTTGAAGGTGGAAGAATTGCGGACATGGCGCCACCGTCCGCAGGTGGTGGCCGCTTGGACCTGAGGTCGGCTCTACGCTCGGATTCGTCCTCTTCATCCATCCGGCGCTTCAATGAATTTGCAGCCTGTGCAGGAGTCGTGGCGGAATCGGCGCTGACCTTGAGCTCTGAGGTCGGCTCTACGCTCGGATTCGTCCTCTTCATCCATCCGGCGCTTCAATGGATTTGGAGCTCGTGGAGCAGTCGTGGCGGGATCAGCGCTGACCTTGAGCTCTGGCTGCGACATAGAAAGGTCGTTGCCTTCCGTGAGCATGTTGCCAACTAGGTCGTATATCATGTCATCGGCCACTTCAGAGCCAAGTCTAGCCGTTTTGCAAGTAACAACAGTACCTTGAAACAGAGCAGACACTAGAGCCACTTGTAGACAAAACAAAACCCATTAGTACAACCATTACAAAATTATACAATCAAGACGAAGTAGCCACGAATCGTCTTTTTCAATCGCTGTCACTGGACTCCGAGCTCTCATCATCATCATCATATGGGCAAGCCAGCTTCATCAGCCTTGCGCGCACTTCCTCCGCTGTCTCCGGAACTGGTCGTGGTCGAGGAGGAGTCGGGTGAAAATTGGCGGCAACATTGTTAATGGTGGCCTCCTCAGCCTCTTCCTGCTTGAGCATCCTCGTTTCTGCATTTCCCTCTGGATTGTGATGCATCGGGTCTGAACTCGGTAGGCGTGGCTCTGCAGATTCCTTGGGATTTTCTTTGACGTCCTCATCTTCTTCCTCCTCAAGAATCTTGCCCGGGCCATCCACAATGTCCACATCTTCTGCCGATGTGCCTTCCGAGTCATCTTCTTCATCCTCCATCTCGTCCTCACTAGTATCCCACATGCTCATGCTGTTTGCCTTGCCTTCCTCTGCTGTGGAGTAGTCATCATCTCGGACAACCTCTTCATCGGCTGCTTCAGCATTGTTGGGTAGCTGTGCGTGCCCGGCCAGTGGATTGTGGCGGCTTGGAGTCGTTGCGCCAACGGAGTCGTTTCGCTCGCGCTTCAGTCGGTGTCGCTGCGCCTTAAGCCTTTCGATCTCGGGCTGATCCTCGCGCATCACGGCGTTGAGCATAGCCTCGCGGTTCAGGATCATGTTGAATTTGTATCGCGCTTTGTCGGAATCGCCATCGACGCCTTCGTATGCTTCTGCCCAGCGCTCCTCGTCGGTGCGATCGCTGAACATGTCGCCTTCTCTCGGACGTGGTGGAGTTGTCACAACGACGGCATTGCTCTCGGGCTGCGCTGTCGTGTTGGCAGCCGCGAGTGGAGGCGCTTCGGCGACTGGGGTGGGCGTCGAAGCCACGACATTGCTACTGGAAGGCGTGGAAGTCGATTTGCCGTTGAGCGCACGCTTCTTCTGCAGCAAATGACGCCGAGCTCGCACAGCGCTCGCCGTGCGATTCACGCTTTTGAGCGATAGAGAGATCTTCTTGCTGGTCCAGCCCTTGCGCATGCCCTCGAGAATGACCGCATCCTCCTCCGACTTCCAACTCGGGTTGCTACTGCCCGGCCTAGCTTTACTTTGACTTCCCAGCCGCTCCACTCTGCTACGCTTGACTGAGGGCTTCACCTCCACGTCCGACTCTTCGTCTCGCTTCCGCTTCTTGGAGTTGCTCTCCTTGCTTTTGCCTTCCTCAAGGTACATGTACAGCTGAACCGTCCCTCGCTTCCCTTCCGCCTCGAATATGTCGCTCAGCTCATCTGTGGGCAGGTAGTCTTCTCCGAGTGGTCCCTTCAATTTCGTGCCAAAGGCTAGGCCTTTAATGACGTCGTCGCCGTATGCCTGTCGGAAGCGTTGCTCAGTCGCGTGGACAAGGTCGCTGATGGTGACGCTCCCTTTGCTTGGTACTGCGAGAGTCTCGATCGCCTTTGATGTCAATGGTAAACTTGCAGCGGACGATAGCGGCGTCAATGGTAGACTTGCAGCGAAGACCGCGCTCGGCCGCGAGGGTGGCATAACGCTAACTGCGAATCTCATGCTGGCTTTATAACGCTTGGTGAGGTGTAGTGTAGTGTAGTTGAAATGAGATTGGTGTGAGACGCGAAAAGGATGCAGGAGCAATCTAACTTCGGCGCTAATCGATTGGTCTGGGGTATTAAGGTTTAGCGCAAACTGTGGCCGATACGAGGTGGAAACAAGCTTTTTATCGAGGTCTGCCGACGAAAATTTATGAATCTTCAAGCCATTCGACTATAACGCTGTAAACCGCCAGTCGAACGAACGCCATGCCTGATCACCGGATACCTGAGAGGTTATGGCCACACGATAGTACGCCTCCAGATCTTCCTCAGGTTCTCAGCCAGGTGTCCAGGTTTTTGAGCGATCTAGGCTACTCGAAAACTGTTGCCAGCCTCGACAAAGATGCAGCGAAGAATGGAGTTCCGAAGCCCAGCAACTCTGATGAGGGCGTATCGCTCTTGAAGTACTACCAGCCACCAACACCACCGGCCACGGCAGGAGCCACTGAAAAATCCAGCGACTCGTCAAGCTCTGATTCTGAAAGTGACAGTGACAGCGACGATGAATCCGAGGAAGACGAGGCAGAAGGTGTGCTCGTAGATGTGGAGGCGGAAGAGACCAGCGACGACGACTCGGATGAGAAGGGCGATTCTGGAAGCAGCAGTGATTCTAGCGACTCCGACAGCTCTTCTGCCAGCGAAGCCAAAGCTGGCTCAAAACGCAAGCGCGTAGCGACGCCATCTTCCTCCGACGACAGCTCTTCTTCCAGCTCAGATGAGTCCATGGACGACTCTGACAGCGACAGCAGCTCCGACGAGAGTGATGCTCGACCCGCCAAGAGGACGAAAGTCGAGCCTGTATCCTCCCCATCAGACAGCGGCAGCGATTCATCAAGCAGCTCCGACAGCGGATCCTCCAGCTCAGACTCAGAATCCGCCTCTAGCGACTCCGACAGCAGTAGCAGCGAATCAGATTCCGAGGCGGCTCCTCCACCAAAGAAAGAGAAGAAGGTCAAGAAAGAACCAAAAACCAAGGAGGAGAAGCCAGACACATCTGTCCGAAAAGCGTACGTTGCTATCAGCCGGAAAGAAGCCAATAAAGATGGCAGCCAGTCATCAGCAACGCTCGATGCTGAATCTGCCGGCGAGACCCCAGGAGAGAGCGAGGAGAACTCCGGCATGCATCCCGACCGACTCAAACGACTGCCACAGCAGCAGAAGACTGTCACGGCGATCGTTGACGGGAAGAAGAAGCAAGTGCCTTTCTCTCGCATCCCTGCCGACCAGTACGTGGACCCACGCTTCGCCAGCAACGAATACGTCTCCTACGACTACGCCGATCGAGCATACCAGGATCTGGTGGTGACAAAGGGCAAGGGCTTCACGAAGGAGAAGAACAAGAAGAAGAGAGGTAAGAACAAGTCCTCCCGCCTGCATCAGACTCCAGCGCGCAATATGCGTAGTCGCCTGGAGGAAGAATTTGGTTGGGCTCTGTCTCCACCTCCATTCGATGACGACTTCTCCCTGTCCCCGACTGGCGGCAACGCACTTGGTTTCAAGGACGACCTTTGGGACTTTTGTGCTGGAGCAGGCTTCAACCCGATGTCTGGGAGATTCTCAATCTGAAACTGAGACTGACTGATTCTGCAGGTGCATATCGCGGTGGAGCCATTGACCTGACTCCGAAGGGCATCAAATTCGAGGACTAGATTTCTGCATAGGCATTTGTGATAAGGATGGGAGCGACGCAGATGCTGTACAGTGATTCATGAGCATCTAGATACCCAAAAGCAGCTTCGCCATTTTTGCCTTTGACCGCAGCTCCGTGGAGGTTCCGTGATACTCAATCGCCACAGGCATACTCGCCAATTGAAATTACTTTCCATTCACGACCACAACGCACTCCTCGACCCCTCATAGTTATCTGCATCGGCCTGGGCTTTGCAGATTCCATACTGGCCTACAAGTTCTGCGTAGAAAAGAAGCTCGATGGTATCGTCGACTTCCGCATATACGAAAAACAAGTCTGTCTCGACGATGGCACGGCATTTGCTTGTAGTTTCCTCGACTGCGACCTGACCTGACCTGCAGGTGACAGCATGTGTTAGCGGCTTCCAGACTCACTCTGTCGTCTGTTTCCTTTTCAGACATGACATACCGGTGGAGAGGCCCGGGCTGAGCAGCCTCAGCCGACGTCCTCTCGTCCTGCGATGCCCACAGGTACAGACAACAAAAGAAAATTGTAACGGCGAGCGCCCACAGAGCGCCAACACCACTGCAGTCGCATGAGCAGCAGTCCTAAGAATCGTTAGCACATGCGCGAACTTGCGTTTCCCGAGCAGGTATGGGCCCTAAATGATCACACTTCTACAGCCTCGGAATTTTTGTAAGTCATTGTTTACAGCTAAGGCAACGATGGTTCCTGTGCTGGTCGCTAGCTGATATGTGCCATACATCTTGCTGTTACAATCGTCCTTGGTATTCTCCTCGCTTTAGGATATCGTGACCGACATGAATCCGCGATCGCAATCCCACTTCCTGGATTATCAGAGGCTTCTCTGGATGCTGCTGTGCTCGGCGAACCAGCCATTTAACAGGTTGCATGCTTTAGTGGGCCAGGCGACAGTATCCAGCGATGGTTGTGTTATGTACTGGAATCGCCGGGCTTCCTAATGGTTACAGGATGGCAATATCCAGAAGGCGGAAGGTCCAGGTCCAGGTCCATTCTCAAGGTTCAGATCCGTCCGCAGGTGGCAAAGTATACTGTGCTCAACTACTTACCACCGTGTACTTGCGGCCTCGCTTTCGAGCCAAACGCCTCACTTCTTCGCTACGCTCGTACTCGCGCAGCTCTTGCTTGCGCCGCCGAGAGATCTGCCAATATCTATCAGTACACGGCTAGCTAGCTAACACAATAGTCCGCTACAACATACGCTGCCGCTGGCCATTCGAGGGGCTCGGAGAACTTGTAGCAATGTGGGCGTTGTAGAAGTCGAGGACAGGAGCGTGACCGGCACTGACGTGATCTAGGTGGCTGAGGACGATGAATTGGGCGTTGAAACTGGGGAAGAGCAGGACGAGAACAAGTGTGGCAAAATTACCCCCCCCCCCGACTTCACAAGGCAAGTGCGGCCACGCGCTTGCCCAGACGAGGACAAGAGTCCCAATTCACGCGTTATGCGAGGCGAACACTTAGGACTTCGAAAACGAAGTTCTCGCGGGAGCAACAACATGATGCGCTTGATTAGTCGTGCAATCAAAGCCATGTCGTGTATGATCTGGCCAGTCGAGCTTGACACGGCTTGGTCGAAAATGTGGTCTTCAACGATATCACAGCAGATGTCAAGAAGAAGTTCCGTAACACACTCGAGAAGACAACGAAAGACTGCCTCAAGCATGATCCCGAGGCGATCAAGCACTGTGTGCCAACAAGTCTTACGTCGGACGGCGTGGAATGGAGATTGTGGGAGTTGGTATAAGCAGACGGAAAGTGATGAGTATCGAACTGGGATTTCTGCGATTTATCCAGGGAGCATGCTGCACTTCAAGGGAATGCTGGAGAATATCCGGCCCGAGGATTTTGATGTGAGATATAGGAGCGCTAATCCATTCAAGTTCTTTGGGAATGGATTGACGGAGCTGGATTTGGAGGAATATGGGGAGTTGAGTTGATGTTTGGGGGATATTTGGAAGGGGGAGATTTGGATCTGAGATGACACTCGGAAGCGGCAAGGCTACTCTCGTGTATTGCTGCTGCTGCCTCAGTAATATCTTCTCTTTCGAATGCCATAGGCCCTCTCAAATCTGCGATCACTTCTCTTCTTCTTCGCCATATATATTTTTTGACAAGCTCTTTCTCTTCCGCTGTCTCGGGTAGCAAGATACCATTAATGTCATATCTACGCTTCCTCGGCTCAGTTATCACAGCTTCGGGCTCCTTCTTGCAAATCTTTGGCGAAATAGCTTTCTCCGCGACATCTCGAGCCACCTCAACATCATCGTCACTGTCACAATCGATATCCTCGCCCCCTTCATCCCTGCGGTGTCTCTGCACTTGCCTGGCGGTGCATAGCGCTACAGAGTGCTCTACACAATACCATCTTTCTCCCCAGCTGGTGTCGAGATGCTGAATCTCGCATTTCTGAGGAGATTCAGCCCGGATTGGAGTAGGGACCTCCACGCACGGAATTGGAGGACCGCTTGGAAGATCTACCGTATCGAGAACTTCTGCTTTGGCTGAGTTCAGATGGTGCTCGCTTGGCTTGGCTGCCATGACTTTCGGTGGAGAGTACACGAGATCGTCTTCGATGACAGGATCAGGTTTCGAATACTGGGCCAGGCTTGGACACTGGGCAGACTCTTTGACAGCCTCATCGACAAATCCGCCATGACCTGCAGTCGAAGTAACATCCGAGCTCGTGTGAACTGGTGTTGGTGAGTCGGCGTTATCCTCTGTAGCCTTGTGTGGCTCCTCAGCCGCCGCAACTGGGCCGTCGCTGTATTCGCGCTGCAACTCCACGGCCATCCTCTCCGCAACTCTTTGCTCGGTCTTGGCTTTACCTTCCTGTCTGAGTCGCATCAAGAGCCTCATCAATCCCGCGTACTGGTATGTGTTCCTCACGTACGCCTTCTTGTGCTTGATGCCCGGTATATATCTCTTGCGAAGCTTGCACTGGTAAGCTTCCAGTCGCTGCCGATCCTCCTCGCGACTGGCTTTGGAAAGAGCATTATCTAGCATTGACCGTATCTCTTCATTGCCGAATGAGTTGACGTGCGTCTGCGCCATATTGACAGCTAAGTCTGGGTCGCCACGAGACATCGCATCGTTGATTGCGGCGTCGACTTTGAATTGGAGTGAATGGTCATCGTTTCGGGAGTCCAAGTCGCTTGTGGCAGTGCTGATAGCCATGATCGACAATTACGGGCAAGAATGCTGCAATGCACCATGACTGCCAGACGCGCCGACGTGCACGCGAAGGAGAAGCTTTCGAGGCTCTTGCAGGAAGATTGGCATTGATCAAAGTTGAGAGCATGTTCCATGACCTGGACGAAGCTACAGGGCTGGCACACTTGCATGGGTCCAGTTCGCTTTGTGTAGGAGATAGACGATCATCTCCATGAAAAAAAGACACACTGGCCATCGTCGCTTCATTCCGTCATCTGTAATATTGTGATTCTCTCGGTCAGCTCTTGAACTGACGAGAATCTGTTGCAGGCACGATTGTCCTCGTCCTTTCGTAGCATATCTTCTTCACCCGAAAAACTCTCCATCGACTAGTGTCTCCCATGGCTTTCCAGTGTCCCAAACTGTCTGCATCAACTGCCTGGCTCGTCCGACATGCGCCATACCCCAACCTTCAACAGCCTTCATCCGGTCCATGAACAGCATTCTCTGATCCTCTCGCAGAGCTTCGCAGCCAGCTGTGAACATTGGAAATAGTAGACAAGACTCGGCGGTGCTGCCTCGTCTGACTTTTTCAAGTGATTCAAGCACATTCTGAACTTGCTTTTGGACTTCGGGATCAGAAGACGGCAATGCAAGAACACGTCGCGAGAGATGTATCAGCCCAGCCCAGTGGTATGCTTCGTTCGTCGCGTATATCTCATCGGCGTCTTTCTCTTGACTATTCTCGGATTGAGGTTGATTTGGATCTGTGTGCATGCAACCACGGAAGACTGTGTTCGCACTCGCATTTAAGCGTTTCTTGAGTTCTTCCGCTTGCTGTCTGACCTCAGCAGTCGGCCGCCAGCCAGCCTTCACCTGATTCGTGACTGGGTCGATGCGCTGGTTGTCGCAAGAAGCTGACAGTTCTGCAACTTGGGCAAGCAGCGCTATGCAACGACCCGAGAAGCCGAAGAAGCAGTCAATTTGGTAGATCTCCTCGTTTTCGCGATTGACGAGCCATAGGCCACCGCCGTCTTCGAGGTATGCTCCAAACAGTGGTTGCTCATGCCGGTTAGATAATGAGCCCAGTACATCCTGTACAGGTCAGCTGACGATCGATGGGATAGCCCTTGGGGCCATCGAGAGATGCAGAGCACTGCTATGCTGCCGCCACTTACCATATATGCGAACCAACGTGAGAGGAAGAAGATAGCTTTATCTCGAGCTCCGTCAGCCTGCTGTGCCAAGTGATGCAGTCCGCCTTTATCAACAATCATCTGCCGCGCTATTTGGAGGTGCTGCTGCCAAGGAATGCGAACAGAAAATGTGTTAGGCGTCACAATCTCCAAAGATGCCAGCATGATTGCAGTGGCCAGCGGAGCCAGTGATGATGGATCCGTAGGGTCTGTCACGCCAGGTGAGGAGGGTTCGTTGAGTGACTGTCGTAGGGCTGGTAGTACATCTGCCATCCACCCTGCGATTCTGTTCGCTGGCTCGGCATGATCCAGCAGCTTGGCCCGATGGGATGCCGAGAACGCGAGGAGCAGATGTAGTAGGTGAGGGTTTCGCATAGCCATTTGAGGAAGGACTCCTCGGAAAGGATTTTCTGTACAATCGTGGGGTACCAAGATGCGCCCAGTATGATTGATGAAATGGTGAAAGTAGAGAAGATTCATCGGGTTGTTCACAAGCTCGGCCGGCAGAGGTTCCAGCCATTTGGGAATCCTGATGGCAACCGGCTGAGCATAGTAGCCTCCAGGCTCAAAAGCAATCTGCTTCGCATCGATCTCGCCACTGGAGGTGCTCACTTCTGAAACAGCAGCGCTGGCACGACGAAGATCGGGAGACTTTGGCTGAACCACACTGTGATCATCATTGTGTGGGATGTCGAGGTCTGGAAAGCCGTGATCATAGCCATATGTACGGTAGCCATGACTTTCGTTTCGATTGAACTTGGGACGCTCGTTCTCTTCAGAAGGGTCTGACAAGAGAGATTTGACCGACAGCCTACGGAGGTCAGGTGGATCCTGAATGTTTAACGACGATGGTTGTGGAGGGTATGGTGAACCGGAATTGATGCTTGAGCCTGGAGTCGCCGGAGTGTTCACAATACTACTGATGCTATGCGACGGGAAGGTTGAGCCCGGTGACTGCTCGGAGTGTACAGGATACTGCGGCACGGCGAACACAGGGCTATGTGCCGTCTTCAATCGCTTGGTTCGATGCTGGGGCGACCACCGAAACTCGTCACCAGGCGGAGCAGAGGTGGGTGAGCCACGTTCTGTGGATGCTGGAGACTGATGCGCGCTTCCGTAAGGATAGTATGGAGCCGATCCAGGACCTGCTTGATACTCTTGCGAAAGAGGCCGCGACTGACCAAGCCTCAGCCTGGGATCGAGCATCGGACCTTCATTCGCAGGAGTTGGCTCCGGCGTTGGCAAGTCTGCTGGATGACTGCTTGGCGGCCTCTGCGGTGCTGTCGCAATGTGCTGGGAAGAGAAAATATGCTCGTGGCCAGCGCCATTGCTCTTCGCAGGCCCAGCTGAGGTGGGAGTTGTCACAAAAGTGAACGTGCCAGCCTCAGTCGGCGTGCCGTCCTTGTCTCGTCTGCTTCGCCCTCCCCAGTTCAGCCTGATGCTGTAGTCGCACGTTTCTCCGCTCTTCGCACAGTTGGCGCATACGGGCTTCTCTTCGCCGCATTTGACTTTACGCGCTTTGCAAGGCCAGCAGCCTGTACGACTGCGTTTCTTGGGCTCGGCTCCGGCCTGTTTCTTCGGTCGTGGCATGATTACGAGCTTCTTTCACCCTGGCAGACGCTTCCAACCGCCTTTGCCTTTCACCTTTGCGCGCAATTTCCTTTCTTTTTTTTCGCAATGCTCCACAGACCAGCCCACGAATAGTTCAACCCTTGTCATCTGCAGTCTCCGGCCATGTTCGTGACAGTGAGAATGTGGTGGAGGGATAGATTGTCGCGGTCTTTGGCGCATGGATGGGGAAGGATGGCTGTGGTGGTCTTCACACTGCTCGTAGTTCTACTTCGAGGCAGCTCCGATGTTGGCTCTTGAGAACGCGGCCTGGTATAGTTCTACTGCTCGCGCGCTCGCTCCTGCAATTCAGCCAGAAGTCAGGTCAGCTTATCTTTGAGCCTCCAACTCCCACATCGCATCTGAACTGAACTGCA
>JAASFE010002308.1:69819-108182 GCA_013365205.1 Pseudocercospora cruenta
GCTCTGAGGCGTGGCAGAGAGGTATGCCGGGGAAGCTTGTAGGAAATTCGCCTGGAGTTTCAATTCGCTGTACTTTTCCCGATCAACACCACGGTTTTCGTCGATCACGGCGCCGTAGTCATAGCTTGTATACCCTTCCGGGAAGCCAAGATTACCTGCAAGCTATCAGTCGATGGAAAGTGTCTATTGTCATGAACAAGCCGACCCCAATTCGTTCCGCCGTATGCCATCTGGAAAGTGTCAACTCGACTTGCAGAGGCGCAGGAGATTTGCTTGTCTCACATATGTATTGAAGATTGTGACTCCGAAACCATAGTTGTTCTTGTTGAAGACCCTTTGGAATTCGATACCAGTCAGCTTGGCGCAGCTGAGGAAGCCTGATCCACCCCAAGGGTCGAAAGAGCCTTTTCTGTGGTCAGTATCCTGCCTCGGCTTTGGATCGCTGGTTCTTCACCTCCTTGGAACTCTACGATCGAATATGGTGTGCTTGGACTTTGCTTCTGATGAAGATCGCCCCAATTTGTAGGCAGTCTAGCCTCCAACCACTGATCGGGGTTGGCACAGTCGAAGCCTAGAACTTGTCAGACCGCTTCTGCCGGAACCCAAGGGATTGAATCCTCTGTGATTTACTCACCAATAGGGTATCCATCATGACCATATATATCAACAACTGCATTGAAGCGCTGTGGCGGGCCGGGTGCGAAGTATCCATAAGGGGGTGAATCGTTGTTGATGAACGGGACTACGATGCCTGCATTACGATATTGATGCTCGACATAGTTCCAGTACACAGGGTCTGGTAGTTCTGGATACGGCGAGAATTCGTTCTCGGGCTGAAGCAAAATCACCTGAGCACGAAGTCAGCAGGACTGGTTGCTGACATCTGTGGTTCTGCGACATACGGGACCTCCATTTGTGATCTGGAATCTTGCTATGGTTCGACCGATATGAGAAATGTAATTGTCCGTCGCATTCAGATAGCTTTGGTCTCTGGTTCTGAGCTTCCCAGGATTTCTCTGCAACCAGCCCGGGAATCCTCCGCCTGAGACTTCTGCATTGATGCTTTAACACGAGTCAGATCTTTCTCAAGTTCGAGGTTGAGAAGGCATCTTACTACGGGCCAGGTCGAGCCAAAACGTACAGACCTGCCTTTTGAGCCGCCTCAAGAAACGGCTCTAGAGCAAACACACCGTCAGCCAGATAATGGCCTGGGTTTCCTTCCAGAAGTGCCCAGTCCCAGTATGCCGAGACTGCATTGTAGCCGAGCGCCTTGATCTTTTGCAGTACGTCGAGCCAGAGTGAAGGAGAGGGCAAACGGAAGGGATGGAATTCTCCTGAGAAGAAGAGCACTCGTTGACCGTGGACGAGCAAGGAGTGCTATGCCAGTCAGCGAGTCTGGCATCATTCGAGAATATGAGGGTAACATACCTCGTCCCATGTCACGATGTCTTGCAATGGCTCACGTTTAGATTGCGCGATCACTTGATTCGGCTTCGCAGTTAGGGCGAGCGCTGGAGCTAGTCCAGCTGCAAGCCATAGCAGCGAGATCCATGTGAGTGAAAGAAGGACCATCTCTTCTTATGATTGTCGGAATGTGCAGCGACAAATGAGAGTTGTTGTGGACTTACACTGGCAGCTCCCGGCAATTCACCTCCGCTTTGCTATCCGTACGGCAGTTGAAAATGCGGCTTAGCCTGAATGTGTAGGAGTCGACGTTCTCATCGAGGCACACAAGCTGAAGGCATCGCCGTACACAGATCCAACGTCGTGAATCAGGCGAAGGCGTTGTCTAGTGCGTCCTCAGAGCATTGTATGCTGGATAGCCTTATCGCAAGCCTTGCTGCCCCTAACGTGCGAGGGTACGTGCTGGAGCTGTTCGGATCATGGACGAACAAATTAACCGCATCAGGTACATATCGCAGCGCTGCAGCCTCCATCGAATCGCGCTGGAAGAGCGCACGCACTCATAATGCGCAGGCAAGGCATCCGGCTCCATCCTAGGTGTCTTGCGGTCCAATGCTGCTCAGTCTAATCCCCTTGTCAGGATTACCATGATTTCGAGAGCCCAATCACATTCTCATTGCATCTAGCTCGGCGTGTCCACAGGATCTCGTTGTTGAAAGGCTCCTCGGACTGCATCGAACTTTTTGATGCGAAAACGCAGAGGTGGTTCGACAGTGCACAGATCCTTCGGGATGTCCACATGGCCAAGATGCGGCTCGATACGAAGCTCTTCGGCCCCCGGCAAATCGATGTCAGCCATCCGACACAAGGACTTTTGTAGCTCTTGTATTTTGCTTGATGACTGAACGACATCTGACGGCGCCTTGTCGTCATCAGCTTGGTGAGCTTGGATTGCTGAAGGATTGGGGCTTGCGTCTTGCAATGTTGGTCGAGTGCGGCCAGCAGAGGTTTGATTTGCGCCCGCAATGCACTCCGACAATCTCCAGAGAACTCCAGCTGGAGGATGAGAGGGAAACCATCGCGATCCACACCCACATCATCTTCTCTCGTGACCAGCTCCACTCCCTTCGCCGAAATCGCCACCTCGTTCTGCATGCGACCAGACTGGTGCAGAAACCATGAACATCACACAGGCGCCAGAGAATTCGACCGCATGCTCAGGAACAGGCTCGAAAGATGTGGTCGAGATGTTCGTGCTGCCACGAGGACTCCGCAAAAGGACAACATGAGTCGCACGAGTTCGTGGACTTCAAGCTCGACGCCACATCGAAGCAAGCGCTTAGCATCAAAGCTTATGGTACGCTAGTCGCACGGGGTGGAGCGGAGCATTGGAAGAAGTTCAACGTCATCTGTCACTCTTCGGTGCGACTGGCGGTTGCGCTTGCATTCCTTTGATAAACATAGCCGGCTTGCCATGTCTTGCAGAAACTTTCATTTTCAGCTCTGATCGCATGTCTCTGTAACATATAGTTCTGTGCCATCTTGAGTGCATCTTTCTGGAGCATCAACATGGCTTCACATCCTCATTTTTCCGAGGATCCGCCTCAGGTCATGAACCAGGCTGACCTCGATCGCGCCAACGAGAAGCTCGAGGCCGACGAACGATCCTCCAAGGACGAGACTGGAAGCAACGAGAGATCGGAGCACATTGGGAAGGAGCATGGCCCAGGAAACGGGGAGAAGTTGGAACAGCTCGGCACATACGACAAGTGCGAATTGACCGAGGATGACTGCTACGAAGAGCTTGGATTTTGCTTTCCAAATTGGAAGAAGTGGTATATCCTCACAGTCATCTTCATCGTCCAGGTATCGATGAACTTCAACACCTCTCTGTACAGCAATGCGATTGGCGGTATCTCGGACGAATTCGGCGTCAGTGCGCAAGCGGCAAGGTGTGGTGCTATGATATTCCTGGTAACATATGCATTCGGCTGCGAGCTGTGGGCGCCATGGTCAGAGGAATTCGGACGTTGGCCTATCCTCCAGCTCTCACTCTTCCTGGTCAATATCTGGCAGCTTCCCGTTGCCCTCGCAGACAACTTCGCCACCATTATGGTCGGCCGAGCTCTTGGTGGTCTCTCATCCGCTGGTGGCTCCGTCACACTGGGCATGATTGCAGATATGTGGGAGTCAGACACTCAGCAATATGCGGTCGCATACGTTGTGTTTTCATCTGTTGGTGGCTCCATTTTGGGACCGATCGTCGGTGGTTTCAGTGAGCAATATCTCAACTGGAGGTGCGTTCCATTATCTCAGTGATTGCGGTTTCCAAGCTAACATGATCACAGATGGTCGATCTGGATCCAGCTCATCTTCGGCGGATTCGTCCAGATTCTGCACTTTTTCACTGTGCCAGAGACTCGCACCACGATCATGATGAATAGGATTGCGAAAAAGCGCAGAAAGGCGAATCCCGAGGCCAACGTATGGGGTCCAGATGAGCTCGTGCCTTTCAAGGATCGATTTTCCGCCAAGGAGGTGCTGATTACCTGGATTCGTCCTTTCAAGATGTTCTTGACAGAGCCAATCGTCCTGGTCTTGTCGCTTCTGTCAGGGTTCTCCGACGCTTTGATCTTCATGTTCATTCAGTCATTCGCACTGGTGTACGAGCAATGGGATTTCGACGCTGTCCAGATCGGACTGTCCTTCATCTCGATCGGTGTGGGCTATCTCATCGCATGGGGTCTTTTTATCCCAGCCATTCGGCGCAACATCAAGGAACGTAAAGCAAAACCAGATGACGAGCGAGCACAGTACGAATCTCGCCTGTGGTTCCTGCTCTACACTGCTCCATGCCTGCCCATTGGGCTGATTGGATTCGCTTGGACTATTCAAGGCCCTCCAATTCATTGGATAGGATCGATGGTATTCGCAGCGGTGGTCGGTATCGCCAACTACTCGATCTACATGGCTACCATCGACTACATGATTTGTGCCTATGGTCCATACTCTGCATCTGCGACAGGTGGAAACGGATGGTCTCGCGACTTTCTCGCAGGTGTTCTTACCGTTCCCGCTACGCCTTTCTTCTCGAACATTGGAGCTAGCAGCGGCAACAACCTCGAGTATGCTTGCACCATTCTCTTCTGCATCTCAGCTGTTCTTGTGGCGGCAGTGTACGTCATTTACTGGAAAGGACCAACACTTCGTGCCCGCTCGCCTTTCGCACAGCAGCTTGCGCAGGAAGCTAGGAACGCCAGTGTTGACGGAGGACGCCGTCCAAGCGCGATCGCTTATGGTGGATCTCGCCGAGGCAGTAAGTTCAAGTCCGGAATGATTCATGCGATGATAACTAATCCTTCTCTAGGCTATGTCAGTCAATCACGACCAGGCCCTGGACAACGTTCATACTCCCAGCAGAACCGCTTCTTCGGCGAAAACAGGGTTACTCCACGAGGAACTCCCAGAGGTACTCCATCAGCGAGTCGTGCGAACTCTGTGGCGGGTATTCACAAGGCGAAGACAACGGGTCATGCTGCAGTCTAGAAGTCTCCAGTCACGAGCATTCCGGAGCATCAATCTGAAGATAATGATCTCGACTATTGTTGATACAGCATAGCTATGTCCATATCAAGGCTTTACGACATCAATGAATGCAATGTTCGATCTTCTGCATGCATTATCTCAAATCCGTGCTTTGACCGCTTCGAGTGATGCTAGCGCTTGTTGCCTCACTTCCTCCACGATGTCAGCAGCCCGCTGTTCCTTTGTCACCAGACCAACGCCAGTGCCCGCCCAAGTTGCCGCCCTTCCGCTTGCACCATCCGCGGCGTAGCCGGCACTTTCGCTCCGAGCGACATCAGCATGTCGCTGTCGGATTTCGTCAATGTGCACGCCTTCTGCTCTATCCCGATAACTAGCTGTCCTGCAGGCGACCGTAAGTCAGCACGACGATTTGCGCAAGATCGAGCTATTGCTTACCGTATACTTCTTCCATCATAATCGCCAGGCCATTGATTCGGCCCTCTCAACTCATCGAAGACCTTATCTCTGACCGTGCTCTGCCCACCATCCTTCACGTGGATTATAGCCTCACGATACTGCGGATGCACTCTGGTCTCTGGCGCACTCAGGAACCTTGTACCCATGACCACGCCTTCAGCACCGAGCGTGAGTGCGGCAGCGACTGCTCTGCCATCCACAATACCGCCTGCAGCGACAATGCTCACTTCCTTGTCCAGTCCTTCAGCCTTGAGCGCATCGATGGTCTCAGGCACCAGCGAAATGATTCCTGCTCCCTTTTCAAATCCATGTCCGCCGGCATCGATACCTTGCAGACACAAGACATCAGGCTTCGCTTCTTTCGCGATTCGTACTGCACCTTCTACTGAGCCGATCTGGATCCAGAGTTGACTAGAGGGAAGTCTTTCTCTGATTGATTTCGCCCATTCGGAATAGTCTGATAGATTGTGTGATGCAAAGATCCATACCACGGCAGGCCGGTACTTCTCCAGTATTGGCAGAGCGTCCTCTTGTTTCATGAGGAAGGATAAGATCCCAACGCCAATTGGAAGGAGGCCATTGCTCGTGCGATCCAGAGCAGACTCCGCTTTTGCGAGCTGTTTCGACAGATCCTCGTAATCAGGCACTCCGCCGATTTGACCGAGCCCGCCAGCTTTAGTGACTTCGATTGCTAGGTCTGCAGTAGCTATACCACCCATCTGGATAACATTGTCAGTTTGTGGAACTGTTTGTCAAGTGGTATTCTTCACTGCTCACCGGAGCATTGATGATCAATGGATCTTTGGTCCATGGTAGCGTGTCCTTTAAGCCCATCGTATTCCAATATGCTGAGACTGAAAGCAGAAAGTTACTGAAGCTCTGAATTTTGAATTGGCTACCTAGGTCGGGGGTCCCTGCGGGCGAGCTTAGAATGGTAAGCTGAGCTAGGTCGCTGACGTGAAAGATCAGCGTGCCAAGACATGGCTGAGCGAGGGCTAGCACGTAGTCTTTCAGCTATATGTAGGGTCGGCATGAGTGTTGATGGGACATCCATGACCAGAAAGATACCGTGCTGATGACCGCTCCGTGGCTTCAATAATCTTTCAGGCAGGAGCTCGAGAACCCTTGCACTCGAAATCGCAATCAGAGCAGAGAACAAGGCTGCTTGGCGCCCGCTTCAATGCTTTCTTGCAAATCCTGTACCACGATCGAGCATCTGGATCAAGCCCCTGTTTCTGCTCACAGCCTCGAAAACGAGGCAACCTTTGATCGCTTTTGACATTACCAGTGACTAGGTGCCGGCATGGCGAGGGGTAGCCAGGACCATTGCGACCTGCTTGGGACAGAGTTGATGATCAAAGGGCCTGATGCGGAGGCTTAGACATCATGCAGACTTGCGTCCACCAGTAGCGCAAGACACTCTCCGATTTGACCACGGCCAATACGCTGTGTTGGAGAGCGCTGCGAGTCCACTGCGTGCTGCAGTAGTGGTGATGAGATAGCAAGCATGACTTGCATTGACGCGAGCGAAATCCGCCCTGGGCGAGCCTCCTGTAAGTCAAATCCTGAGGACAACGAAGAAGGCTCATTCTTGGGCGAAATCTATCCGGACTCATCTTTACCAGGGTATAATGCATCCCTGAGGTTGCGCAGATTTGGTGTTTTCACACATCTCCATGTGGATCTGGCGAACGAGAGCTTCGAGAGCTCGCCTCTCCCAGGGTTGAGACATCTTCGATATGCTCAATGCGGGCAAGATCGAGGTCCAGATTGCCACTGGGATGACGAGCACTTCTACGACGAGAAGCCATTGAGTCGGAGTACCTGTGCGATTGAGATGGATGCGTAATGTCGGTGCTGATTCTGTGAAGATCCACGAAGTCTTGGACATTCATCTCCCGATCAGTCTTGCCATCCGTGGTGATGAAGCCAATTGAAGCCTTTCGCATATCTTGCTGAGGTGCAGGTTTGGCCGAAGAGCTGCCTACGAACTTGACCAGCTTGGAAAGAATAGCAAACTCAAGTTTGAGCTTGATTGAATAGATCACGCCCTTCAACAGTGTTTCCAAAATGTACAAGGAAGCGCATTCGAGCCCCAGCAAGCCCAGATCCATGATAATAATGACGACGTTGATGAATATGAGCTGTTTCATAGTCTTGCGTGTTCCAGGCTGTAGCGACGTGCGGAGAATCCTGACGGTCTCGACGATGTAGATGGAGGAGAGAATGACCTCTTGTAAGAAAAAGCCAATCATCTGAATTTTCTCCATGATGTTGTACCCTGTCTCGAACACTTTGGTATTGATAGATCCATTTGCACCGAAGGTAAGAACTGTAGTCGGGATGTGCAGGCAGATCGCATTGATGACTATCATCCATTTGGTCCAGAAGAGGATTCGATCGCCTTTCTTGCCCGTGACAATGAGATGGAGTCGAGACCAGAGCACTATTGCTTGACCAGTAATCATCGGATACCACCCGATAGTCAGTAAGACCACGGCGAGCCATTGCGCGTTTCCAGTCGTGATCATCATGAACTTAAGCAGAAAGCCAAGCGAGTATGGGATAATAGCAACACCTGAGACAAGCAGTGACCAGAAGTAGAGGCCATTGAATTGCTTGAACGTCAGGAAAACCATGATTACAAGCCTACCGAGTCAGCTTCAGCCCGCATTTGGTCATGACCGCAACTTACTCGCAAGAATTGTACATGGCAAGCCCGCAAAAGAAGACGATGAAGTAGCGGAGCGTCTCGCTGTTGCCATCGTAGCCGCCGGTGATGCCTGCACCTGGCGACGTCCACGATGCTGAGGCAGATGAGTTTGAGGCCATCGTCGGGCAGACTGGCGTGTCTCGGCTTGCAGTCACAAATCTTCACCTTCTCTCAGAGACTGTCTTGTATGGGACTCATGTCGCGACCACAGCCCCGGCGACCAGCCCCAGGCTGAGATGCGTGACAGCTCCTTGTGCTGTCTTCTGCGTGTCGAGCAACACAGGAAGCTCAGCTGGGCGAAAAGTCGAAGACATGCCGGCGGAGTTGGCAGGCGCAGATCCTCTCGTTCCCAAAATAATCCTGGCTCGCCTCCGCAAAAGAGGCACGAGCCAGACACGTGCGGAGCCAATCGGGATGCCGATTGCCGATCTCATCGCAGCTGAATCCTCCCTGACGTCGTTCGCGCCATTTCTCGTTCGCCTGGGCCGCCTCTTACCGATCACTTCTCCAGCGTATACTACTGTCACATGTCAATGGAAATGCGACTCACTTCTGCCTCGACATGGCACAATGTTGCATCCAGCACCGCGCCGCACGCCGCACAACTTGGTAAAGGCATACCTCACCGTCCTTGACCCGAAGCGAGACCAGAGCAAGGCTTGAACCGGTGGAACCTAGATTCTGTTGAGGCAGACACAGGTACAGAACATCGATACTCTGCAATGTCAGCGCAGCCGGCAGCCGCCGTTGGCAGATCATTATCCTGCTTGATATGCGCATTTGAGGTACCCTTGGAAGGCATGGCGAATATCAGTCCTCGTGAGTGCACAAATGGTAGGCAAGTCTTCGCAAGCATTCGCAATGATGCACCACCCTGACCGGAATACATACATCTCTGTACACAAAGGGCGATCTTGCGCCTATTCTCGACTCACCGGCGACGCGTCCGGGCCCCAACTCCTCGAGCTCCTTCAGCGAACACCCGTCCATCATGCTGTGACAGCCTTGCTCGATGAGTGTGCGAAAGGTTTTGGGCACAGCGTGCAATCATGAATCACAGGATCTCGGTCCCCAGCCCGGAACCCACACCGGCTGCTGAAGTCCCTCGAGCAGCTTTGCATCCTCACTTCGAAGGAAAGAGAAGGCCCAGCTGGCCGCTTGCGAAGTCTGGACACATCTTAAGCGCGATCTCGCGCCACAGATGAAACTGCGCTGCAAGGAGCGGATGAGCATCGGGTTTCGAAAATCTGATCGTGTCTTCTGTGGCCATCCAGGGTTTGCCCACTGCTGAGAAATGCACGACCGCTGCACTTTCCTGGAGCAAGTATAGCTCTCTGGTCAAAGGGTGCTCGCCGGGGAATCGTGGCCCCGAAGGTTTGGATACCAGTGCTTCTGAGAGCACCGGGCCCAGTGTCGGTGCTTCTACTTGCGCAGGTTGAGCCGTGAAGTTCAATTGCGAAGATGAGTTCGTCACGCTTCTGGTCAGAGCGCGAACCTGCTTCTCGACTTGACGTTTGGCTAAGCCGGAGATGTCACTGTTGAAGAACGTGGGCATCTTGGGTCGTGCCATGGCGTTGACTTTCTCAATTGTCGTCCAATTGAGATCTGATGTGGGATGGTACCATTTTGGCAAATTCCAGTCCTCCCAATGAGAATTCAGGGTCACGTACTCGCCGCTCAGCATCATCACTTGGTCACCTGGAATCAGTGTCAGCAGCCTCATTCCAGAAAGCCCATCGAGCGATGCGTACGCACCAAGCAAGTCGTTGATCAGGTCCATGTCAAATTTTCCATATCCAATGGTACTAAGTGCTTTGTTTACATCCTCCCACAACCTGTCCGAAAGGCTGATCATGAGGAACGTGCTGGCCAGGAAGTCCTTTGCTATCCAGTATGCTCTCGGCGCTGCAAGATCAATCACTGGAAGTCCAGAGAAGAGATGGTCGAGATTCTGCATGATGAGCTGATCGGAGTCGAAAGCCAGCACACGCGTCAAGCCTGGTGTGAGACGGTGCAATTTGAATGCCAGCAGCTTCAACAAACAGTCGATGTAATAGCCGCCGGCACCTGCCGGGAAAGAAGGTGGCTGCTCTATGTGTACTGTGACACCTCTTTCCTTGAAAGCAGAGATGTAAGCCTGGCTGACCTTCGATGAAGCGATGACATGAATCGGGATCTGAGATCGTAAGTCCTGCTGCAACCGGTAGACATTGACCAAGACAGAGCAGGCATATTGATCGTTGGTGGCGTAAAAGCTATAGGCGTATCCGCCATCTGGGTTAATGGAAGCTTCGATTTGCGGTTTCTGGGCCTGCGATTCTTGACTGACGGGCGATTCTGCAGCATCCTGCTGTTTCAGTGACGCACTGTGAGCTTTGACGCTGTCCTGGATTTGCTTTTGCTGGATCTGCCACTGATGTTGACGAATCGTGGTCCACACAAAGAGAAGTGCGACCAGAATCAGGCTGGCCGCAGCAAAACTGCTGACTTGACGCCTCATCTAGCATATGTGCGCAATCACGCAAAGTCGCAGGAGCGAGGCACACTTGTCAAGAGTCGCCGCCTCTATGGAAGTACCAGTTGGCATTCCAGCTACACCAGCGATCCGCGTTATCGATGCAAGGGATGACCATTGCGGCAACAATCCCTATGTTCAGTGACTGCCTAATCTCATGCGCAGACTCGATGTGGCCTCTATGCGGCTCGATGGTCTTTGCATACCTTTGAGCAGGTCCGTGAGGTATTGAGATCTTCACTGAAGCCATGATAGCCGCGGACTGTTGGAGGCCTCCGGCAGTTGGCTATTACTGCGACAGAACGGGCTTAATGGGGACACCGCATCATCAGCGAGGAAGTAACCAAGACTGAGAACGTTCTGAGTCTGGAGAACGTTCTGAGTCTGGAGAACGTTCTGAGTCTGGAGTACATTGCTGCCGTCACAGTCGCCGCCTGCTGGAGCGCTCAAGATCTTGGATACGGTCTTGAGATGTCCGCTTTCGTGAATTCTAGCGTCGCCGACTCTCAGAGCGCTCTGAAACCTGGCTACCTTGAGGTCTTGCTTTTGTAGGAGAAGCTCAGAGACTGTGTACGATGCGTTGTTGAGGATGAGGTCGTTAGCTTCCCGAGGGCTCTGAGGCTCGGATACAGTGCAAATCCAAGTCTTGACTACGTAAGAGAAGTTGCGAAATTTGCAAATCGGGCCAAGTCTGGAAGGTGACGATGTTGAACATGCAGAAAATCTATAACCCATGGGCCGCTACAGATCTGGCCGGGTTTCCGAATGGATGCTATAAGCAATGGCAGAGTATCACAATCGCATGAGGCACAAGCGCGATCTGGGCCTTCAAGCGGTCAACTCAGCTATTGTCTGCGTACGCCAGCGTTGAAGATATCTTGCCATATTTTTCACCAATGCACTCACAACAGTACAACCTACTCGCAGCGACAGGGCGAGTCATTACAAGCATTCCTCATTGCTACCATACGAATCAGATCTGCTTTCGCTTCCCCCTCTGGACTGGTCCCGAAGTATATTGCTTCAGGAATCGATTTCTGTAACAGAAGAGAGCATGGAAGTCTATCCGGTCGAGGCCTGGGAGGAGTTCTGCAATACATGGGCAGAAATGAGAAACTCAGACCACAAAATGTCGTTGAAAGCAGCCGTCGTTCTAGCAAATCAGGCTGCTGAGCTGAGCACTGAAACCCAGTTGGCCAAGCTGACAGACGACTGGGCGGCCTTGATGGAAGAATTGAGCCTTGACGAACAGAACGCACACTGCAAACAAGTCACCGAGTGCTTGGGAGGCTCCACATCACTCACCGACACTTGTGATTGTCACACAATCATTTGGAGTACTCGAGAACGCCAGAATGATCCTGTACATTTCATCAAAAACTCTCAGATCACGGAACCTATCGATGAAATCAGGACCAAGTCTGGCAAAACGAACAAGATCCAGCATCGCACTGTCTTGCCACGTCGATTCACTGGACCTATCGACAATGTCAGCTTCGCCATTACTCATACCAAGCTGACATCATCAAGAGATCTCGACAGACAGAGTAGCGAGGCCGTCCCGTCTAGCATTGACGTAAACGATGTGGGGACATGGTACGCGGCAAAAGATCTCATCGGCTATAACGGCAAATACGTCGATGCTCAACGACACCTGGCCGTGGACAGGTCAGTGCCTGGCTACTGGAAGATCTCCTGTGCTTACTGCCTACAATGCATTGCACACTGGAGGTCGCACTCCAAGCATCTTCTCTCACTGAGGCTAACGACCTCCAGCATATGTCAATTGGATCGTCGGGCTGCGATCGCTAGACATAGAGGTGAGAAGGTCTTGCACCTGCAACCAGTGGTCGAAAAGGTTCCGGAAGTCGAAACGTCGGAGATGATGGACGAGGACGCCGAAGATGACGACGACATGACAGCGGAAGATTGGATCAATTCAGTCGACAAAAACCATGATTACGAACATGAGGGCGAACAGAGTGATGAAATGGACCATGAGAACGATGACGAGAACCTCGCCAGCAACGTCTAGCTTGAAAATGACAGCACTACCCTCCGACTTGACTGTCAGGAGCAAGGTGTTCTGTCCGCAGGCAGAGGCACTTATGCGACCCCGGCAACAGAGATGCTCAGCACGTCTCTTCGACATACTTTCGGCTTATGCCACGATTTCATCTATCATCACTCGGAGGTATCTAAGAGCCTCGAAGGCAGCATAAGCTGCAGTAGAGACGACGATTGTACCAAATGTAAGATCGAGTACAACTTGGACTTGAAACCTCAACACTGACGAACCCCAGATGTCTTACTCAAGATCGTGACCTTTTCAACTGGTTGGAATGACGATACCCTATTTACCAATGCGATGATTATCTATTGCGATGGATCTGAGGCTCGGAATTAAGATGAATGATTTGGTATCAGAGCGGTAATCAAAGGGAGCGAGGCAAATGATATCTTCAATTGGTCTCTCAAACCCTAAGAGCCTTCTCAAGCGCCTTTGCTGCAGCCACTGCCCTTTCTTCACCATATCGTCCGCCTACGATCTGAACAGTAACAGGTTGGTCGTTGATTAACTTTGGATCATCTACACACTCGTCAGCAAAGGCGTCAGCTCAGATGAGTTTTTTCACTTACACTGTTGCCAGTTGAATCGATCAGGTTCGTTCCTAGGTTTATGCTCCGCCCATGAGCCCCTACCGTCGTCATAATCCCTGCTGACATCTATGGACTCTGCTTTGCCGACTTCCACAGGCACCGTGATCCCGGCCCAGTCAAGCAGATTGAAGATTGCAGTGTAACCGCAGTACTGGCTACTTTCGACCCAGGTCTTGGGCTTGAATCCTACCCAAGGCTGGACAGGCATGATCAATGCATCCAGCTTCGCATCCTCCCATCTCTGCATGTAATCCCTCTGATATGCTCGGATCTCTGCATGCAGTTCCTCGCCCTGCACAGTGCTCAATTCGTCTTCTGGCTTGCCAACAAGCATACCTTGAATAAGTGGTTGACCAGCCTTGTCACATAGCAGCTGACATCTTCGACCTCCATCAGCCAGAACAGCTCTCTGCCAGAGGTTGTAGTAAGCATCCTTATGCGTTGCCGTATCCCATTCGATCAGGTCATGCCCTGCCTTTCGCAAGGCATTCACCGCCTTCCGTACAGCTTCCTCAAGCGGAGGCTGCACTCTCACCGCGCCATCGTCAAAGTAATACCCAATCCTCAGAGGTCGAGTAGGCTTTGCCGCGACTTCTTTCCTCCAACCCACCGGGATCAGGATTGGATCAAGCTTCCAGGGTTCGGCAGCAAGCATGCCGTCCATGAACAGCTCGAGTGAAGACAGACTTGTCGTGAGAGGTCCAGCTACACTTGGCACGATGTATGATCGGTCTCCAGACTTCATCCACGGCACTCTTCCAGTGGAGGGCGAGAGCCCATATAGTCCTTGGAGATTAGCTGGAATTCGAACACTACCACCAATGTCCGTTCCAATGCCAATCGGACTAGCTCTGGCACCAACAATAGCTCCTTCTCCGCCCGAACTACCTCCAGAGACCAGCTCATTGTTCAATGCATTGAGTGACTGCTTGAAGATATGGTTGTAAGAGTCGGACATCATGAGAGATTGTGGAATGTTCGTCTTGCAGTACGGGACTGCTCCCTGTTTCCTCAGCGTTCGGGTAAGAAGATCCTCAGAATCTGCTGGCTTCCCAATCTCGGATACCCAGCCAAGAGTCGAGTCTTGTCCTTTGACGCTGAAGCCGTCTTTCAGAGAAATCGGGATGCCGTGGAGTGGTCCGATGAGCTTGTCATTCTCTTTGAAATATTGGTCAAGCTTCCTCGCATTCTCGATCGCTTCATCGAAGAACATCTCCGTACAACAGCGAATGAGCTGCTGTGCAAGTGCGGCTCGGTGACAATACGCAGATACGACTGCTTCTGCTGTGAGTTTTCCAGAAGTCATTTGATCTAGCAGGTTTTGAACGTCCGTTGTTTCTGTAATGGCTAGTTCTTGGTCGGAGAGAACGCCAGATGTCTTCAGCCATTCGTAGGTATTCTTGGGATGAGGCAGGGGTTCGTGGAGGCGCCATTTTTTCGGGATGGATTCATATTGAGACACTCGCTTGGAAGCTGCTTGTTGTTTCCAAGCTGGCAGCTGATCTATCGACCCCATTGTGTCTGCTTACTTTTGATGCTGTCGAAAAAGGAGTGAGTTCAGTGGCTTCAGATTGAAAGCATTAGTGAATTGTATGATGTTCGAGAGATGTAGACAGACCTTGTTATCAGATCTAAAGCTTGGGAGGCTCTCCCTCCCAATAGGCGACCAGGCCGTCGGGCAAGGAAGCGAGGTTGATAGCTGGGAGTCTCGGCGCCGGCATCGGAAAGCTTATTGAAGCTCGCAGTTCTGACAACAGTCTCTCAAGGCAGCAACATCTCTTCATTGCAGGACCATATTTGATACTACACTCATATTCGTCTTTGCACTCCATGTGTTTCAAAGAAGTGGCTCGCTTCCTACTTCTTGATCGCTAAAAGGTATCCATCAACGAGCTCATCTGCAGCGACCTTGTGGGTCGACAGAGTTGGGACCAACGCTGTCAGCACCCTGTCATCGTTCTTCACGAATTCAATCAGGGCTCGTCCTTTGCTCTCGTCGTCTTCACCTCCAGTAATCTGTCTGACGACATTGTCCACGTAAATGACGCCCTTCGGCCTCAACAGCTTGACGGCCCAATCGAAGTAGCGTTGCTGATTGACCCAATCTGCGTCGATGAAGACAAAATCGAAAGTCTTGCCCTTATCAGCAAGCTGAGGAAGGACATCCAATGCGGCACCTAGGAGAACCTCAACGTTGTCAAGACCTTGCAAGTTCTCCAAGGCAACATCACGATGTTTTTTGTTAAACTCGATACTGGTGACCTGTACACCTGGCACTGATGTGGCAAACCAGATGGTCGAATAGCCTCCCAATGTCCCAATCTCGAGGATGTTTTTCACGTTGGCCATTTGGCACAGAATCTGCAGCTGAGCTCCTTGGTGCGGTGAAATAGCGATAGTTGGGAGACCTTTGGCAATAGAATTGGTGACTGTGAATGATTTGTCAGTGTGCCATACTCCTTCAAGTCGATCGTCGTGCGGCTTACAGGCATTCTTCAGCTGCGGCGTGGACTTGTCGAGATCCTTTTGGGCCTCAGCACAAGTTTTGAGCGCTGAGCGCAGGCCTGCTTCGGTGGCAGACATGATGGCGGTGATTTGAGTGAATTCGAAGTGATCCAGCAAGCTTTGTTGATCTGGTTAGATGATCTGGAGGCGTGAGCGGGCTGGCTATCTTATGCACTTTAGCATGCGTGGGTGAGTCACAATAGGGTTCTCAACTTCAACAGGCAGTAGAGCTCATAAAGTGGTATGATTGTTGCATAGGTAACGTTCTTGTGCGAGAGTTGTTGGAAACCATGTTGCGGAGTTGGCGGACTTCTGAGCTGCAGCTCGGCCGACGCAAGTTGGAGGGCTCATATGCGCGGTCTTAAGCCTTATAGCTGAAATGCAGGATAGTCTTTCCGTACGGACTTGCTAAAGCCGCTATAAGGAGTGCGGTATCGTTGGAAAAGGAAATCGAGCGTGCAGAAGGATCTGGTAGGTCGCCAAGCTGGAAATTAGCACGACTTCTGCCTACTGCGTGAATGCCGTATGCCTGTAGCGGTGTGCTTAAACAGCGTTCGCAAGCTCACTGACATTTTGCAATCCCGTGAAAGATGCTGCCCGGCCCGGTCTTGTCTATGTCGAGAGTTTTGCTTCCGTAGCTTGTGTTGGCATCGCGATACGGCTTGCGAAAATGGAAAGACATGGTGCCTGTTCGTCGTGCTTTCGCGTCTTGCGGAAGACCGAGCGAGTACGAGTACGCGAGTTTTACATGCGCAGGCGTGGCTCAACTCCTGGTCTTCAACTAACCTGATCGATCTTACAAGTCTTGTAGCCAAGTAGCCAAGGCGGTGCTTTGTCATCTGTACAGTCTGCGACATGTTTGACTTCAGCATAAGATGCTCGAAGGGATTTCAGCCGGCGCCGAATGATGCCATACTGTTGGCACTCTACTGCTTGAGTGATTCCCATGAACATGGCAGCATGGATACTCTCCCCTTTTGCAGGATTGTCCGCATCGCACATCACCTGAATCGACTGGGAGTCACCAGTATTGACAGTTTATCCCCACTCTTGTCTGCCACGATCTGTTCATGCGCGGCTCTGGCAGCTCGTTCTTTGCCATGTCATACCACAATTCCGCTCTTTCGACGGCAGAAGTGCCCGGCAGCTGAATTCCACGACAGCACATCAGTCTTGACCATTGCCGGGGGAGCAGAGCTGGCTCTCATGGTGCCATGAAGATTGCTCGGAGCTCTACGTCGGGTCGAACAGCGAGCCGCCGGATGGAGAATTCGAAGCGTGTTGCTGATCAGGTTGTGGGAGGGGTGTTTTGTGTGTTCAAACTTTGTCTGGATTGTGTCTTGTTCGGAACGGCCGCTTTTTCATCGATCTCCGGTCCTCGAGACGAGGCAGCGGGCACTTCTTTCCTCCCTTTCAATCCTCGTCCAAAGTTACATTTCGACACATCACGCATTCTCAGCCTGAACAGTCTATCACTTCAAGGGGCATCACTTGGAGGGGCATGTCAAAGTAGGTTCAAAATGGACTCTGCGCACCTGGACGCCAATCGAATCGGCAATGATCTCATACGTGAGAGACTCAAAGACGAACACGTTCATATATCTTTGCGACACGGTTATGAGTGTTCTTGCATTTGCAGCCGCTTCGGGTCCGCTCAATGCTTCCAAACTCCAATGTGCGAGGCACTGGGCGTAGGAATGTGATAGCAGCCTAAACCGCCCGAGTTTGAGGAGGAAAAGTTACCCGCACAGCCACCTCTGCTGCGTCCCATATGACTGGTACTGCCCTTCCTAAAGTACATGGCCTTTGAGCTCTGGTCTACACCTCAGCCAGATCCTCTGATGCGCCCACGATGCGGTGAGAGTACCAATCGACCCATTCCTCTGCTTTCAAGTATGGCAGATCGGAGTCACTGTATTCATCGTCACTTTCCGTGCTTTCCTCGTTCAATTTTCTCTCCTCTACTCGAACGTGCATCACCCCTTCCCGCGCCAATCTAACTTTGTACTCTATCCCTCCTCCACCAGACATATTTGCAATGGCAACATTCCTCTTCAGATGAATCGTGTCTTCTGGTATTAGGCATCGGGCGGAGCGCGAAGAGGTATCGAAGAAGACAAGGTCTGAGCAGTGTTTCTTTTCGGCCAGTCTACGAAGGAGAACCTTTGCCGCTGCCGCATTCGCATCCCAGACTTTGGTATATATGCCTCCGAGTTCAGGTTTGCTGCGCATGCCGGAACTGTCCTTGAACGTGTACGTCACTGCGTATACGGACGTTTGTGGTCGTATCTCCGGCATTGGCGACGAGGAAGTCGAAATGACAGCTTCGTCAGCGCTGGACGAAGATCCATCAATAGGCTGGGAGGCAGGTGCCACAACTCTGCGAGGCTTCGGATTTGGCTGCACTTGTTTGGCGACGTGTGCGCGTGCAGGTGTGATTTCTTCTGAGCGCTTTCTCTTCACCATGATGTCGATGGCAGGCCGTAGCTCCGTGGTGACGCTATATTTGCAGGAGCAGCTACGCAGAGTGTTGACTGTGAGCAGTTTGAATTGCGGTGCAGGGTTGTCGGAAATGAGACGCTTGGTCCATGGACATGCTGCAGAAAGCATATCAGCGACGCACGTCGAAAGAAATCGCGGATACCGCACCAGAGGCAATATCAAGCCCAGCCGCTCATGATGCTATTGTATTTCGATACCGTGTCCTGGAACAAGTCGCTGTCGTCTCCTACAGCTTCTTTATCTAGCTGTAAACCTCGTTCGGCATGAATTTGCGCCTTAGAGCGTTCATTCATCTTTACGAGCATTTCAGCAGCCGCAATATGCATCGTGGCCAATTCGCGTCCGGCAATTCCTTCAGTTTCGTATGTATCCAGCATTGCTTTAAGCATCTCGAATTCCAGGCGTAGACTTCGACCAGCCTGCTGCTCGGAGTCCTCCGCATATGCATGAAGTTTCTCCTGCAGAGCAACGCGTTTCGCCTCGCCTTCTCGACCTCGTTCGACACTTGTATCGCAAGCCGGGCAGTCGCAAAGAAAGCCGTAGTTTTGCTTCAAGCGACCTTGACGGGATTCTTTCAGAGCTCCATGCTCGGTGAGATAGCTGATCGTAACTTCTTCGCCGGGCTCAATAGGCTGAATGGCATGAATCGTGAATTTATTCAGTGTCTTGTTGAAGTTCCCTTGAGCATTTGGCACGCAAGCATGGTTGACTCGACAAATGTCCCGAAAGATTGCTTGCTGCCCATTCGCGATGTCGAAGTTATTATTCCGAAACACCTCAAGCAATGGTCTGTACTGCAGTACAGAATTCCAGAATGGCGCTGGACTCGTCCTCTGTTCGTGCTGTGGACCAATTGCTATAGCATGCCAGGCGGTCTGCATCCACCCAAGCACAGCGGATCTCTTACCAGGATTCACCGACAAGCCTTCCAGAAAGTCTTTATCCGCTTTGGACAGGTGTCTGGAGGCGGCGAATACCTGCCTTTCGGAGTCGACGGTGAACAACGGTCGCTCTGCCAAGAGCCTTGTTCCTCGAGGTATGACTTTACTTGCGAAGATACCGAGTCCTTTAAGACCAGCTCTGCGAATTTCGATCATCCCATTGATAGTTCAAAGCTGTCGTGTGATGACTTGCCGAATGGATAAGTCGTCAACAAGGTCAAAGGAGAAACGCCAAGCCAAGGTCCGCTCTGCAAACCTATGGGACCTTATCCACTAGCGCCGGCATATATCGTGTCTGAAAGACTGACAGCAATGCGAGATCCGATGGGTGAAATCTGATGACATTGGCCACTCACCCTTCGGTCATCATGCCAGCCGCTTGTCAACCTTCCTGGCACCGCACACTCCCGTTTAGCATTGAGTGGAAGCACAGGACAGGCAGTTCTCGCGACCGGTTCAAAGCTCACCTGCACTAGTAAATGTCGTCTGGTCGAGTGAGACATTAGTTCCATATCAAAGATGTGATGTGCTGACCAGGCTGATGGGACTGAAAGCCCAACTGTACATGCAAGAAGTACCCACCGTCCGGCGTACGCATGAGCATGGGCTGATGACCCTCTCAATGTCCATCACTCTGTATACGTCCTCTCAAGAGCAATCAAGAGATGACAGTTCTTGTATGTCTCGTCATGTGAATGCGGAGCTTTGTCACCAAGTTTCGACAGTTGAAGCAGCATGTGCTCAGTCGGCCTTTTTCCCCTCAATATTTGAGACCTCTTCCATGCTCTTGCTTCATGCTAGGCTGTCTTTCCTTTTTTAAGTGTTCACTGGACTTGGCCAGGTGGAGCTCGAGCTGCACAGAATGCTTTGAGATTCGGAAGGCTTCGAGTGAAAGCGCAGATCAGCCAGCTCGGCCAGGATGGCCGCAGATAGCCTCTTTCGAATTGACATCGACATTCCGCACTCGCCCCTTTCTCAACTCATGTCAGCCTCATAGTCTGCCTACTCATGCTATACCCATTGCGCTCGACAACCTCGTGCTTTTCCCCACAGAGTACAAACGCCTGCTCCAAGGACATGGGCGGGTAGAGCGTTTGGCCATGCAGTTTCGATTGACATTCGACCGCATTGCGTTGTGCGACACTACACGATTGAGTATGGAGACATGAAAGCCGTCAGGCTCGGTGTAGATGATGGCTGTAGGGTCAAGCAGCGAGGGAAGACACCGGAAGAGCTGCCTCGCTCTGTGCTGACGCAACTCCCGGAGCCCATTCCGATGCCTGCTCAAATCCGTAGCTTGGCACCGCGCTTTCTTGCTGTCTTCCTCTTGAAGCACAAAGCCTTCTATACAGAGTGAGGACGCCTCGGAGTGCTTGTGGACCTTTTGAACGACCCAGTCTGACATGGGTTGCAGCGAATAGCTGTGCTTAGAAGAGACGGTCCGCGTTTAGGGAGTAGCACTCCAATGTGTCAACACTCTGTACCCTTTCGCATTATTGTACTGAGACGTTCTTGCCGGCAAGATTGCTTGCCCCGTTGCAAGGCACAACGATCCACCGTCACTGATACCTCATGGCCTTGAACGATGTCATCAAAAGGTGATGCAATTTTATCTGTACGTAAACATTATCGATGTGTATAGAAAGCAGTTTCTCGCGCGCTCGCAAAATGAATGAGAGCATCAAAGCTCTCTCGCCGTCTATGCGCCAATTGCAGTGGTGTTGGTGTAGCATCTGGCACCATCTGCCAATGATGAAGGTGGGCCATTTACAATTCGCTGTGCTGATAAACCACCTCTGATGGTGAACTTCCAGATCTGGCCAGTGGTACCTTCAGAACCGTACAAGAACCCGTCGTTGGAAGCCCATACGGCGTTCCACTTTGCGTTGTTCACGGTCGTTCCGAGGCTGCCGAAGACAGCCCAGTTGAAGGTATCCAGACTGAAAGAGTAGAGGTTCGTGTTACCCAAGTTATCAGACCAAGGGGCGAAAAGCTGATTGCCGAGACCTGGCACATAAGCCCAATCTTGAATGCCTCCGGTGCCTGTGTTGAATGGAGAAGCCGGGAGAGCGGAATTTCCTTGATCGACGATCTGGCCGTAATTCGTTGTGCCTGGCGCAAAGTTGACCTTCAGCCATTGCCAGCCATTCGACTGTGAAGCTGTCCAGTATTGTCCGTCAGGCGTGATGTCACCAACGTAGAACCTTCGTGCCGTTGTATTTGTCGGCAGCGTGAACAGACGCTGAATTCGCCCATCCAAGCTGAGACGACCCATTGTCTCAAGATTAGTGCCACGAATTGTGCAGTACAAGTAATTATCGAGTGGGTTGTAAGCCAGAGAATTGATACCGTCTCCAGTGTTGGAATCGGTCGAGGTATAAATTGTTGTGCTGTTTCCAGTCGCAAGATTGACTCTGTACAATGAGTTCGATTGTGACAGATAACCCTCCACCACGCAAGGTGCCGTGTACATTGGAGTGGCAATGACCACAGTCGCCGGATTTGTCCCGCTAGCGGAAATGGTCGTAGCAGTGTACGCTGTCGTGGTCGGACTTTGCGTGGCAGGATTATACGGGCTGGTCTGAGTGATAGTTGTCGTGGTGGTGGTAGTCGTTGTTGTTGTGGTGCGGGTTGTTGTGAAGGCGTCCGTGATAGATGTAGCTGCAAAAGTGCATTGCCTGCTGGTCGATGTGACCAGCGGTCCGCTGTACGCTCCATTGTAGTATTGGACCTGAATGGCCGCAATAGTACCATTCGGTGAGCCACCATTGAAGTAGTCGTTCGTTCCACTCTTGAGGTAACACAGGCCGGATTCGACCACGTAGGTGAATGAGATGCAGTTTCCATTCTGCCCGCTCGAACACAGGTTGAAGCAGCCATTCCACGATGGAGCGGATATGTAAGTGTATGATGCGACATACGTATCGCGGCTGCATCCGAGGACGTACCGGACGCCGCAATTGTCTTGAACGACACGTCCATCCTGATCTGGGCATTTGAAACTTGGAGAGCTCGTTGCTGTCGCCACAGCGCCTGTGGTTGTCTGATGGAGTCTGTCAGCTTCCCTGAACAGCAATGAGTACAAAGCAGCGACGTTTCGAAACAACTCGATGCTTGAAGCTCTCTTGCACAAATTTGCGACCTCGCTTCAAAGCGCATGGTGAAGCAATATTGCATGGAAGCGATTCAAAGTAAGAGCTGAGGTTGTAATGTCCTCCTGGGCGACTTACCGTTGTAGTCGTGCTTGTCGTACTTGTTGTTGTCTGCTTTAGGTCAGCCAATATCTCCCTCCGAGATCGGGAAAGCGCCATGCTTACCGAAGTAGTACTGGTTGTAGTTGTGCGGGTCGTCGTGGTTGAAGTCGTGGTTGACTGGCCATTAGAGTAAGCAAACAACGGTAAACAAATGCTCCGGCTTGACTTACAGTTGTAGTTGTGCTTGTGGTTGTCTTGATTGTGTCAGCTGCATAACTGTGAATAGTAAGATCAGTGCGTACCGTCGTGGTAGGCGTAGTTGTTGTCTAGGTGTGCGTCAGTCTCACTCCGAACTTTTTCAAGCCACAAGATTGCTTACCGTGGTAGTTGTGCTGCTTGTTGTGGTCTTCAGATTGTCAGTCTCACCGCTTCCAAATGGTGCACGGAAACTCAGCTCACCGTGGTCGTGGGAGTAGTGGTCTTGAAATCGTTAGCAAATGGTTACAAATGTGGTCCAAAAGGCTTACAGTAGTGGTAGTAGTGGATGATGTCGTCGTCTAATGCTTTCGTTAGCAGACCATGCACCTCTGAAGCCATAAGACCATACTGTAGTAGTCGGTGTCTGCAACATGTCAGCAGGAATATCTTGAATGCGCAGTAAGAGACTCACAGTAGTCGTAGTTGTGGATGTGGTGCTTGTTGTCGTCTGGAATGGTTAGTTCAACCCTGAAGATGTCCCTCGCAACTTCGCTCACGGTAGTAGTAGGAGTCTGCTATGAGGTCAGTCACTTCGCCAAAACGAGCTATAAGATATTGATAGGAAATGACAAGATAGGAACGTACTGTAGTTGTCGTCGTGGATGTGGTGCTTGTCGTTGTCTGAAATGGTTAGTCGAACCCCTAAGATTGTCACAGGCGCCTTCGCTCACGGTAGTAGTACGAGTCTGCTATGAGGTCAGCCATAAGGTCGAAACGAGCTGCGAGCGTAAGTGAAGATAAGGACGTACTGTAGTTGTCGTCGTGGAAGTGGTACTTGTAGTCGTCTGCGATGGTCAGTCCAACGCCTGAGATGTCACAAACGGTTTCACTCACGGTGGTAGTAGGAGTCTGCTGTGAGGTTAGCCATAAGGTATCGCCCGAGAGAGCTGCGGGGAGACAACAAAAACGTACTGTAGTCGTCGTAGTGGATGTGGTGCTTGTAGTCGTCTACAAAGCTTAGTTCAATGCTCAAGGAACGTCGAGTGGCGTCGCTTACCGTGGTCGAAGACGTCTACCAAATAATTAGCTACTGAACTGAGCTGAATGAAAACACTTTTTCCGACTTACCGTTGTCGTTGTAGTACTTGAGGTTGTCTGAAATGGCAAGATTAGCATGCCACTCCTCACAAAATGCGAAAATTGAGCTTACGGTAGTAGTCGGCGTCTATGCAAAGTTAGCCGCAAAGCTCTAAAGACTACAGGGGAAGCGAACTTACAGTAGTAGTAGTTGTCGATGTCGTACTCGTCGTTGTCTACATACTTAGTACATGCATGTGTTGCCCGGATAAGTCAAGATGGACGCTCGGCTTACCGTGGTCGTGGGAGTCTATCGAATGTCAGCTGCTGAGCTTGGTCTTCGTCGTCACTTTCCTGCATCGGAGATGAACTTACAGTAGTCGTTGTTGTAGACGTCGTACTCGTGGTTGTCTACAGACTTAGTACAGATGCTTTCCTTGATCAAGATGGTAGCTCAGCTTACCGTCGTCGTGGAAGTCTATTGAATGTCAGCTGCCGAGCTTGATATTATTCTTCACTTGGAGTCGACGATACGTACAGTAGTGGTAGTGGTAGACGTCGTACTGGTTGTGGTCTACAGAAGTTAGTATATTGAGCTCTCTGATTCAGGTGTGCTCTGTTAAGATGGCAGCTCAGCTCACCGTTGTCGTGGGAGTCTATTGAGTGTCAGCTGCCGAGCTTGAATCTGGCCTTTTGGTGGAGTTGAGAATACGTACAGTAGTGGTAGTAGTAGACGTAGTAGTCGTTGAGGTCTACAGAAGTCAGCACCTTGCGCTCGAACGATGAAAGAGTATCGAGTTTCCTGTCCGCGTACCGTCGTTGTCGGAGTCTGCTCGGCTTGTGTTAGTAGGTCTGCTTACACTCGAAGAAGCATCGCAAAGCTTACGGTAGTAATCGTCGTTGAGGTGGTACTTGTTGTGGTCTGCCGGAGTCAGCATGAGAGCTCGATGCTGGACTTCGTGCTTGCTCCATGGCCTTGGGGCCATGGAATGTGTGCAGAAGCCTGACTTACAGTTGTCGTTGGTGTAGTGGTCTTTTCAAAGTCAGCGTTTGAATCATTATGAGCGGCAGATCGACATGGAAAGACTCACAGTGGTTGTGGTTGTGGAAGAGGTTGTGGTCTGCTTTGATTAGTACTGTAGTCGAGCCAAGGAGGTGAGAATTGCGGCAGCTTGGCTTACCGTCGTCGTTGGTGTAGTGGTCTTCTTAAAGTCAGCGAGGGAGCCATGAAAGAGCAACGGATAGCCACGGGCAGACTTACAGTAGTTGTAGTCGTGGAAGAAGTTGTCTGCTTTGATTAGTGGTCAAGTCAAGAGCGCAGAAGTCACGGCACCTCGGCTTACAGTCGTAGTCGAAGTGGAAGTCTTTGCAATTTCAGCAATACGCTCATAGCTGCGGACAGAAGCAACGAGAGACTTACAGTTGTTGTGGAAGATGTTGTGGTCTGGATTGATTAGCATGACACCCACATTCATCACACCACAGCTTAGCTCACAGTTGTCGTTGGGGTCGAAGTCTATTTCACGTCAGCAGTTGATCAACAAGAGCTTTCGTTGAAGTCATTATGCTGGCTTACCGTAGTAGTAGTTGTAGAAGATGTTGTCGTCTGCATTGGTCAGAAGGTGAGATTCGCACAGCTCACGATTCAAAGGCTCAACTCACGGTCGTTGTAGGAGTTGTAGTCTCGCAGAAGTCAGCTGAGGAGCGTTTGTACCACGTCAGGAAGAGAGCTTACAGTCGTGGTAGAGGTCGTACTCGTCGTCGTCTATGTGGATGATTAGCTCTTGAAGCTCGCTTTTGTGCATTCTGCCAGAGCTCAGCTTACGGTCGTTGTCGGACTAGAAGTCTGGAATGCTGTCAGTAATAGCGACTCTCGGAATCTGTTTCAACGACTTACAGTTGTGGTAGTAGTGGTTGATGACGTTGTGGTCTGATAAAGTTAGTATCTTCGCGCACAAGAGGCCGGAGTCGTCTCACAGTAGTCGTTGGTGTTGAAGTCTTGAAGGCGGTCAGTAGGTACTCAAACAGGCTGCAATCAAGAACGTACCGTCGTGGTTGTAGTAGAGCTTGTCGTCGTCTGGAAAGGTCAGCCCGAGATCAATGGATCAGCCAGGATATGAAGGCTTTTGGCTCACGGTAGTCGTTGGAGTAGTGGTCTAGGATTTGTATTGATTAGCCATCTGCTCACACATCTCAAGAACGAGTGCAGTCTTACGGTAGTCGTCGATGTGGTGCTGGTTGTCGTCTACGAGAATATGTCAGCTTCACTGCCACATTTGAGCAGGTTGGGCATGATTAGAGTCGGTGGACACCCGCTGGTCCTGATGGACGCCAACATGGCTTGCTGCGGCCGGATCACATTCCACCTAATCACAGAGCCTTACCGTAGTGGTTGGAGTTGATGTCGTCGTCTTCTCGCTGATTAGCATTTGAATCTGAAAGGTATGCAGACTCGGGCACTTACCGTGGTAGTAGACGTGGTAAGAGTTGTCGATGTTGTAGTCTATCGCCGGTTGTCAGTGATCTTTCTCCAAAAATGTAGCAGTCGCCATGCAAAAGGATGTGAATGCAGTGCGTATATGCAGGCTTCAACGCGCGGAATTATCGAATTGGTGAGCCACAGCAGAGACCTTGCCGCGTTCCTGGCATCAGACCTGACGTGGACTTGCACTCTGGATGTTGCAAGAGATTGCGAGTGTGAGGACAGGGCTGCGATGGGCACTCACCGTCGTACTACTGGTCGTCGTAGAAGTAGTCGAAGTTGTCTTCACAGAGATGTCAGCATGGCTGTTCGCGCGCAAGTCGAGTAACTATCAGAAGACACTTACTGTCGTGGTTGGGCTCGGAGTGGTGGTCGTCTGCTTGGTGGTCAGTCTCGAAGCTCTTGCAATTTATGAACGTCACAGTACCGTGGTTGTAGAGGTCGAAGTCGTGGTGGTGGACTGTTTGATGTCAGAATACAGAAGCAGGCACGGTTCCTTAGCTCTCGACCACTTACTGTGCTTGTAGTAGTTGTGGTGGGGCTCGAGGTAATCGTCTGCAATTTCGTCAATCTTTGAACGGTCGTTATACATGTATGCTGCTGCGAGCGTACGGTCGTGGTAGAAGTTGAAGTCGTAGTGGTAGACTGCTTGATGTTAGAATACAGAAGCAGGCAAAGATCAGCAAATCTTGACCACTTACGGTGCTTGTAGTAGTTGTGGTCGGACTCGACGTGGTCGTCTGCAATTTCGTTAGTCTTCCAGCTGCTTGTCAGATGTCGTCGAGAGCGTACAGTCGCAGTAGAGGTTGATGTAGTAGTGGTAGGACTTGAGGTGGTCGTCTACAAGTTGGTTAGTACTTAAATTGCTTTTCAGATGCTGCTGCGAGCGTACAGTGGTGGTAGAGGTTGATGTTGTAGTTGTGGACTAGTCAAAATTAGCGAAAGCTTTGATCATCTGAATGCGGCTAGATACCGTGGTTGTGCTCGTAGTGGTGGAGCTTGTAGACGTCGTCTAGCGGAACGCATTAGCATCGTTACGAGGCTCTCTTCGGAGTCGATCACGAACCGTTGTCGAGCTTGTCGTGGTCTGGGATCACGTCAGTGTTTGTCTGCTTGCGCAATAGTTGCGAGGATACATGCCGTCGTTGACGTGGGACTTGTTGTAGTGGTTGTGGTGCTCTGTGGCGAATCAGCTTGTGATGACACGAAGGCAAAGTATTCTCAAGCAGTGAATCCAGGATCAAGCTCGGGTCAAGGTTCAAGCCATTGGTAGCATAGTGAGGTAGAGATTGGCAAGGAACGCTACGTACAGTGGTAGAAGAAGTCTGCAAGGGAGTCGTCAGCATAAGGTAAAAGCAAAGAATGGGTCTTCGTAAACTCACTGTCGTGGTGGTAGGGCTCGAGGTGGTTGTAGTCTCGAATCACAATCAATTGCTATTCTGCATACTTTATGATTACATGATGCTTACAGTGGTAGTGGAGCTGGTGGTAGTAGAAGTGGTAGAGGTAGATTTCGTAGAGGTCTATAATGATGTCAGCGCAAGATGCGAAGCAGAGCGCACAGTCAGGTCTTACCGTGGTTGTCGTGGGGCTCGATGTAGTTGTGGTCTAGATACTGGTCAGTACCTTCTCTGGGATTTTGTACGTTCGAGCGTTGCTCACGGTCGTAGTCGAGCTGGTGGAAGTTGTCGAGGTCTCGCACCCAAGGTCAGCAGATTTCGTAAATCAGGCGTGAGGCATTGCTCACAGTAGTTGTAGTTGGGCTCGAAGTTGTGGTCGTCTATCGAAGTCATTAGATTCATTTCTTCAGGCATTCGCTCTGCCCAGTAACCACTCACAGTCGTGGTCGAGCTCGAAGTAGTAGTTGTGGAAGTCGTAGACGTTGTGGAGGTCTTCATCCAGAGTCAGTATACTGCAAAGTCAACGAGGCAATCATGGAAGCTAATCTCACAGTTGTCGTGGTTGGACTAGAAGTCGTTGTGGTCTTAAGGTCTTGTCAGTTCGGCCACGACACAGGATCATATCACTTTGGCACTCACAGTGGTGGTCGAGCTGGAGGTAGTTGTCGTCTGGACATCAATCAGCAATCACTCGAGGTCGAAATTTTCGTCGCATGAGGGCTCACAGTCGTGGTTGAGCTCGACGTAGTAGAAGTCTAGCAACAGTCGTCAGCAATGTGGATCGAGTCGTAGTTCAGGCAAGCATACTGTAGTCGTCGTTGGGCTTGGAGTTGTCGTTGTCGTCTAAAAGAGCGTCAGAAATCACGCAGCAACATTCACTCGTTGATACATTGCTCACGGTGGTGGTTGAGCTCGAAGTAGTCGTCGTGGTGGATGTAGTCGATGTGGAGGAGGTAGTAGAGGTCTGCGCATCAATGTGAGCGAAGCACGCAGGTCTTATTGGAGATAATTGCTCACAGTGGTTGTAGTTGGACTTGAAGTGGTCGTCTGGCAGAGTCAGCAGGCGGTCAAAAGGGCTGGTGCTTAAAGCTTCGTACGGTGGTCGTGCTCGTTGTAGAAGTAGAGGTCTTTCCAAGATGGTCAGTCAGGTCTCAGTCTTCACACGAGCGTCTCGTGTCTTTTTCCGATCGTGCGAGTCCGAAGCATGAGACACTGCTCCGCTCCTGGCATGTCTCGACAGCAGCGAAGACTGCGAGAGCAGAGACTTCGCAACGTAGCTCGAGAAGAGAGCTGCAGGGTGGTGTCTCCAATGCTCACTTACCGTTGTTGTCGTTGGGCTCGATGTGGTTGTTGTAGTGGAGGTCTTCAATTCGTGATCAGTCGTTGCTGGGCAGCGTCATTGAAACATCAAACTTACCGTGGTGGTAGATGTAGAGCTTGTAGTGGCAGTCTGGTATCTCGATTAGATCATGTCAGCCGGCGGGCGTTTAGTCAGATACTTACGGTTGAAGTTGTGCTTGTGGTACTTGTGCTCGACGTTGTAGATGTCGTCTTTATGTATTAGCTTTCTCCAATCGATGGCGAAGGTATGGTACTTACAGTCGATGTGTATGTGATGGGCACGCCAATGATAACCGTTGCGGACGCCGTGTCGCTAGCAGGGACTGTGGTAATGGTAGCACTTGAAGGATAAGCCCCGTACGTGGTGGAGGTCACCGTTCCAATCGATAAGGAAGAGGAGGAGCTCGAGGAGGTCGAGCTTGAGGTCGTAGTAGTTCCAGGAGGCTGCGTTTCCACAACGATCGTTCCAGGACTGCCATCGGAAGGAGCGATGGTTGTAACGGTTGTTGGCTGCACAAGAGTCGAGCTTCCAGTCCATGCTCTCGTTGACGTAACATAATACGTATAAGTCGATGTGGATGAACTGGAGGAAGTAGAGCTTAAGGTGGCGGTGGTTATAGGAGGTTGAATTTCCACAACGATCGTTCCGGGATTGCCATCGGATGGAGCGATGGTCGTAACAGTTGTTGGTTCCGCAAGAGTTGAGCTTCCAGCCCAAGCTCTCGTGGAAGTAACGTAATACGTGTAGGTGGAGGTGGATGAGCTGGAAGATGAGCTTGTCGTAGAGGTCAGCGGAGCTCCAATTATAACTGTTGCAGATGCTGATCCGCTAGCTGGAACGGTCGTCAAGGTTGTGCTTTGAGGATAGGCGCCATATGTCGTGGATGTGACTGTGCCTAATGAGAGAGAAGAGCTTGATGGTGTTGAGGTCGAAGATGACGCAGTGGTAGGTGCCCCGATTATAACAGTTCCCGATGCAGATCCGCTCGCAGGGATAGTGGTCAATGTTGTGCTTTCAGGATAGGCGCCATACGTGGTTGATGTTACTGTGCCTAACGAAGTCGAAGAGCTCGACGAGGTTGACGTGGAGGTGGAAGATGACGCAGTGGTGGGTGCTCCGATGATCACCGTTCCCGATGCAGATCCGCTCGCCGGGATAGTCGTCAATGTCGTGGTTTGAGGATAGGCGCCATATGTTGTTGAAGTCACCGTACCCAAAGACGAGGTTGGGGTTGATGAACTTGAGCTTGATGTCGTCGAAGTAAGAGGAGCACCGATCAGTACAGTACCAGAGGCTGAGCCACTTGCGGAGATCGTGGTCAATGTTGTCGTTTGAGGGTAAGCTCCATAAGTGGTCGATGTGACAGTACCAACATATGAGGCTGGCGTAGCGATCACTACAGTCCCTGGATTTGTACCTGAAGGACTGATGGTCGTCAAAGTCGTCGCTTCGGAGATCGACGATGTCCCTGTCCAGGGCTGTTGGTTCGTCACGTAGTAGGTGAAGGTTGAAGTCGAAGACGTCGAAGCTGATTGCGGAGCGCCAATCACGACTGTTCCGGATGCTGAGCCACTGGCTGAGATAGTGGTCAACGTTGTCGTTTGTGAATAAGCGCCGTATGTCGTCGAAGTTACAGTTCCGATGTGCGAGGCTGGAGTCTCTACCACTACGATACCTAATCGTGAGAAATGAGTGTCAGCAAGCATTGCTTGTGCATGAGATTTCCATGAGCACGAGCTGCCTCAGGTTTGTGAAGCAGTCCATGCTCAGCCGCGCGTTTTACTTACCTGGCTGAGATCCAGATGGACTAATAGTCGTGACAGTCGTCGGCTGGGTTACTGCTTCAGAGCCCGTATATGGACGTGTCGATGTCACATAATAGGTGAAAGTCGAGCTTGAAAGTGGTATCCCCACCACGACAGTGCCGGAAGCAGATCCGCTGGCAGACACTGTAGTCAAAGTGGTCGTGCCAGCAAACGTGCCGTAAGTAGTCGAGGTGACGGTGCCAATGTAAGATGCCGGCGTTTCAATAATCACAATTCCTATCTGTGGGTCAGCATAAATTTTTGACATTGCCTTCATTCAACTCACCTGGGTCTGATCCAGTCGGGCTGACAGTGGTCACCGTAGTTGGCTGCGTGATCGGTGAAGCGCCGCTGTATGGCCTCGTGCTTGTCACATAATAGTTGAACGTAGATGATGAAGTCAGAGAAGCCGGGGTCTCGACAACTACGATCCCAGGATTGCCGGCGCTTGGACTGATTGTGGTAACAGTCGTGGCTTGGGTGATGGGCGCAGCACCTGAGTATGGTCTCGTACTTGTCACATAATATGTGTAGGTGGACGAGCCAGAAAATGGTGTTTCGATGATTAGCGTACCCGGCTGACTACCACTTGCGGCGATCGTGCTCACGGTGGTGGGCTGTGTGATCGAATCTGTGCCAGTATAGGGCCTGAAAGAGGTCACGTAATAATTGAACGTTGACGACAGGCCAGAGCTCACTGTCTCGACGATTATGGTTCCTGGTTGGCCACCACTTGCCGCGATCGTGGTCACAGTTGTGGGTTGGGAGATTGGACCTGCGCCAGTGTACGCGCGTGTGCTTGTCACGTAGTAGTCGAAGGTCGAAGTCGATGCCGAGACTGGGGTAGCTACCACATAAGTTCCAACTTGAGCTCCGCTCGGAGCCACAGTGCTGACGGTGGTTGCTTGAGTGATTGGCGAAGTGCCGGTCCAAGCAATTGTCGTTGTCACATAAGATGCTGAAATGCTTGTGCCAGTAGTTGAGCTACTTCCAGACTGAATTGGAGCAGCCGGTGCAGCGCGGCGCAGAGCAGACACTACATTCGATTGGGGAGCACTGAAGATCGGTTCGCCTGTGCTGTTTCCTTTGAAGTAACAAGTGCCTGGTGCAGTGCCATTGACCACTCCCAGGTAGGTGAAGCCCAGGCAAGAAGGTGTAGCATCGCAGAGTCCAAAGCAGTCGTTGAAGTTCGTAGGCGCTTCTGCCTGACCGGCACTTCCAGCTTCTGTGTTGGTTCCACAACGGAGCTCATAGACAAAGCCGCTGGCGTCTGTCACGTTTGTGCCGTCGTTCGCAGCACAGCTGAAATTGTTCGAGGTTGTGGAACCTGTTGGTGCTGCAGATGTGGAAGAGGTGGATGCTGAGCTTGGAACTACAGATGAGGGTATTTCCAGTACGATCGTGCCTGGGCTACCTCGGCTTGGAGCAATCGATGTTGCGGTGATTGGGCCACTGATGGTGCTCACACCAGTATAGCCACGTGTCGAAGTCACATAGTAGGCTGATGGTGGAGGTGTCTCAATCACAATCGTGCCAGGACTACCACCACTGGGAGCAATTGATGTTGCTGTGATTGGACCAGTGATCGAACTTGACCCAGAGTAGGGTCGTGTAGTTGTAACATATCCTTGAGCACTGACAGGCGCTTCGATCACGATCGTGCCAGGGCTGCCACCACTCGGAGCAATTGACGTTGCTGTGATAGGGGCAGTGATCGGACTCGATCCAGAATAAGGTCTCGTGGTTGTTACATATCCTTGTGCGCTGGCAGGCGTTTCGATCACGATCATGCCAGGACTGCTACCACTAGGCGGGATTGAAGTGGCAGTAATCGGACCCGTGATGGAGCTTGATCCAGAATAGGGCCGCGTGGTCGTGATGTATCCTTGGACGCTGGTAGGTGCCTCGACGATGTAAGTTCCACTGATAGAGCCCGATGGCAGGACTGTTGAGACTGTCGTAGCTTGCGAGATCGGTACGGTGCCAGTATATGGCCTAGTGCTCGTTTGGTAGCCAATGTAGCCGACTCCTGTCTCCACGATGTATGTACCACTTACGCTGCCTGAAGGGAAGACAGTGGAAACAGTGGTAGGACCAGACAGCGTGGCGTCGCCTGTATAAGGTCTCGTCGAGGTCTGATAGCCTGGTCCTTGTGTTTCCACAACATATGTGCCGCTAATGCTGCCAGAAGGCAGAATAGTCGATACAGTGGTCTCTGCGGTCAGAACAGCACTTCCAGTGTAGGGTCTGGTCGAGGTCTGGTATCCGACATAGCTAGCCGGCGTTGCGACAACATAGGTGCCACTGATATCGCCCGATGGGAAGATGGTAGAGACAGTCGTAGGACCTGACAGCGAGGACGTACCTGTATAAGCGATTGAAGTCGTTTGATAGCCTGGACCTGCACTGGATGGTCCCTCCACAATGTAGGTTCCGCTAACGCTTCCTGAAGGTAGAATGGTTGACACGGTCGTCTCAGCCGTAAGAATAGCGCTACCAGTGTAAGGACGAGTTGAAGTTTGGTAGCCTACAGATCCACTTTGGGGAGCTTCGACGATATATGTCCCACTCACGCTTCCAGAGGGTAATACAGTGCTGACAGTGATCGCAGCCGTAATTGGAGAGGTACCAGTGTATGGCCGAGTCGACGTCTGATAGCCTACAGGCCCGCTTGGTGCAACTTCAACGATATATGTCCCACTGATTGATCCTGATGGCTGCACGGTGCTTACAGTGGTAGGGCCGCTCAAAGATCCTGTTCCAGTATAAGGACGAGTCGAAATCACGTATCCTACAGAAGCGGATGCTTGCGTCTGGACAATGTATGTGCCCGAGACTGAGCCACTGGGGAACACAGTTGAGATCGTAGTTGGACCTGTCAAGATATCCGAGCCAGTGTACGGCTGTGTCTGCGTGGAGGTCACATAGCCCGCAGAAGCGGATGCTTGCGTCGCCACGATATACGTGCCTGACACTGAACCACTGGGCAGCACAGTCGAAATCGTAGTTGGACCTGTAAGCACGTCCGAGCCCGTGTATGGCTGTGTCTGCGTTGAGGTCACATAGCCCACATAATCTGAAGGCGCTTCTACAATGTAGGTGCCGCTTATAGTCCCAGAAGGCAAAACAGTGCTGACTGTGGTTAGGCCATCGATTGAAGCAGTGCCAGTGTAAGGTCTCGTGCTTTGAACGTAGCCGACCGAGCTAACAGAAGACGGGTATTCCACAATGTATGTTCCACTATCGGCTCCTGATGGGAAAATGGTACTGACGGTGGTCGCTTGTGTCAATGGTGCCGTGCCTGTGTAAGGCCGTGAGCTGGTGACATATCCACTTGCTGCTGAGGAAGCCAGAGTTTCCACGTAGTATGTACCCGATACGGTCCCGCTTGGGAAGACTGTGCTGACAGTTGTTGCGCCTGTGATCTGATTTGTGCCAGTATACGCACCTCTCGTAGTCGTGACCCATCCTACCGTCGCAGTGCTGATCACGCTGAACGAAATGGCTTCTTCAGTACTTTGAGCAGCTGGCGGCGTAGTGTTAATGTCTTCCGGCTCAACATCATCAGGACGTTCGGCAGCGGCCACGCCTGACGCTGGTACCGTACGCTCCACTGCATCAAGGATTTCGCAGTTTCCGTCTCCGTCAAGATCAGTGCCACCGAAGAAGTTGACAGCAACACAACCTGGAGTGGCATCGCAAGCAATCAGACATGAGTTTGCATCTTTTGCAGCAGCTCGCTTCACGATATTGCCGATGTATCTTGTTCCGCAGGTGACATTGAAGCTGTTGCCGTAAGTGTTGCCGCACACCGTGGCATTCGTTGCGGCAGCTCCGCAAGTCACGGCTGGGCAAGCAGCTAGAGACGGTGTGGAAGTGGGAGCCGGTGTTGTCGTCGATGCACTCACGAATGAGAAAGAGGCCGTGTATCCTGACGGTGTCTGCAAGATCACAGTTCCTGGCCATGCCCCGGAAGGTGGGATAGTTGTGTATGTAATGGGCCCATCGATAGATGACACTCCCGTATAGGGCTCGTAAATGGTTGTGTAGCTTGATCCTGCACTGTAGCCGGGAGGAGTCTGAATTAGCACAATCTCTGCGTTGGTGCCACTGGCGGGTATGGTAGTTGTGATCGGGCCGGAGATTGAAGATGCGCCTGTGTACAGGGTGGTGATTGTGACAGCGTTATAGCCCGCAGGCGTCTGAATCAAGACAATAGCTGGGTTTGTGCCACTTGCCGAGATAGTTGTCGTGATAGGACCAGAGATTGATGAAGCACCAGTATACAGCTGCGTGGTCGTGACAGTCGACGCAGCTCCATAGCCGGCTGGAGTCTGGATTAACACGACACCTGGCTGGGTACCGGACGGCTGTGAGATTGTAGTTGTGATCGGAGCCGTAATGACTGGACCGCCAGTGTAGAGGACTGTAGATGTGATGTAATTTCCAGGCTCATTGCTTTCTGGGGTCTGAATCACAACAAGCCCTGGTCGTGTGCCTGATGGTTCTGAGACAGTGCTGGTGATTGGGACTGTGATCTGAGCACTCCCGGTGTACAGCTGTGTTGAAGTAATATAGCTACCAGGCGCGACATACCCGCTTGGCGTTTGGATTATCACCAAGCCCGGCTGCGTGCCCGATGGCTGCGAGATAGTGCTCGTGATGGGAGCAGTGATTGAAGCGACGCCAGTATACAACTGTGTGGAAGTAATGTAGCTCCCAGGTGCGACATATCCACTTGGCGTTTCAACTATGACCAGCCCCGGCTGCGTACCACTTGGAGCAGAGACGGTCGTCGTGAGTGGCGCTGAGATGGACGAAGTGCCTGTATATAGCTGTGTAGAAGTCAGGTAGCTTCCCGGCGCAACATATCCACTTGGCGTTCCAACAATCACCAACCCAGGCTGCGTTCCACTGGGAGAAGAAATGGTCGTCGTGATTGGAGCTGAGATAGACGAAGTGCCCGTGTACAGCTGTGTCGAAGTGACGTAGCTACCAGGCGCAGTATAGCCACTTGGCGTTTGGATTATTACAAGGCCGGGCTGCGTGCCACTCGGTGAAGAGATAGTCGTTGTAATGGGAGCTGAAATTGACGAATCCCCGGTATACAACTGGGTGCTGGTCACATAGCTGGCTGCTGGCCCAGCCGAGTATCCCGAAGGAGTCTGCAAGACCACGGTTCCAGGGCGCGTGCCGCTCGGAGGAATAGTGGTGTAGGTGACCAAACCAGTGATTGAAGATGGACCTTGATATTCCTCAGTAATCGTTACATATGTAGGCGCTGTGTAGCTCGGCGGTGTATTAACCACAACCGTCCATGCATCTGAACCACTGCCTCTCAGGGTAGTCGTGAAAGGCGCAGTTAACGAGCTTCCACCCAGTCTCGTGGTGGTTGTGTACGGCGGTGGAGTAATGATCAAGACTGTTCCGGGCTGATCGCCAGACGGCGCAATGGTAGAGGTGATCGGCGCTGTGATGGGGCTGGTTCCGGTATAGTAGGCCTTGGAAAGCAAGGGAGTTAGCAACTCCTAGAATGAACATGTTTGATCGTTGCTTCTTACCGTCGTCGTCACGTAGCGAACGACAAGCACGATAAAGGTTCCTTGCGTATTGCCATTCGGATGAATGGTCGAGATCGTGGCCGGAGCTGTCAAAGGCGATGTGCCAGTATATGTGGAATACGATGTTACGTATGGCGGGTTGTATACTACCACAGAACTGCCGATTGTGGTTGTGAAAGGCTCGGTGATTGCTGGCGTTGCCCCGTAAAGTGAGGTGACGGTGGTCAGTCCACTACCAGGAGCGTTTGTGATGCCGACTGCGGTCGTGAAGGCCGTAGTGTACGTTACTCCACTCGACACATATGTGTATGTTCTTGTGACATCAGAGTAGAAAGGCGTTTCTATGTATACAGTTCCTGGACTGCCTCCAGAAGGGAAAATGGTTCGCACAGTAGTCGGCGCGGTCAATGGAGCGGTGCCAGAGTATGCTTGAGTGACCGTGACAAATGTGGGCGGATATTGAACGTAGTAGGTACCCGGCACATTCCCAGAAGGAAGGGCAGTCGAGAACGTTGTCGCTGCCGTCAAAGGCAAGGTCCCTGTGTATGGCTGGGTTACGGTTAGATAAGATATCGTGCGCGGTAACTGAACGATTATTGTGCCGGGAGCCGTTCCCGAAGGTGGGATTGTGGTTAGTGTAGAAGCTGCTGTTAGCTGTGCTGTACCAGTGTAATATGAATATACCGTTGTGTACGATGGCGCCGCAGAGGTCGTCGCAGTGATCGAAGCTGGAAGCGAGGATGGGTATGGGCCACCTCCTTCTGTGTTCGCCGGACCTAATTGCAGATCAGTCTGCTGCCATCTTTTCGTCTCAATGTGGCTCACTTGTCGGATAATCGAGGGTGGTTGGAAAGCCGATGGGAACTCCGCAGGATTTGTGAACGATGACAGTCACGACGCGCACTGTACAGCATGTCAGCGTGTATCATTTCAGCCCAAGTCCTAGCAACAACTTGCCGCTCTCTTGTGCTGCGGCCAGCGCCAATGGGCCGAGCAAGAGTGCTTTCCACGCCATTTCGCACTCTGTACAGTCGATCCGGTCGTCAGTCGTTAGCAGAGCATCTCTCTCACACACGAATCACACGCAAACGAAGGTGAGGTGAACACAAGCGACCATCTACCAAGCTCACGGCGAATCTCCCGGGAGCCACTGTTTGCGGGACTGTGATATTTTTGCATGCCGCGTTCCTGACACGGTATGCTCGGCAGCCCGACCCACTGCCAGCCAGTATATCGCCACATCCCTCTCGTAGGAGGTTTTGGGCCTACTCGTGGGCCCTCACGCACATGTACATCGAGAATCGGGTATCTTGTCGTCCTGGAGACATGGGATATTCATTCGCTGCGCAGCGCTACTCTCTGTGCTCTTGCCGGACTTGACTCCTATCCACTGAGATGCCGTGACTTTGGGGCGAGGTAAGGCATCGCCACATTCCTCATTCGAGATTGAGCTCTATCTCAGAGCTCACTTGGAACCACTGTGAATCGTTGACAGGCAAAGCGCACGTGTAGAAGTGGAATTTCTGCGCGGTCTTGGTGTGTTCTGTCCACGTCTATCAGCAACTATCTGCCTAGCATCAATCTAGGAGGTAATGGATTGGTCTTCGAGCACGGAGCCGTAGCATCCAAGATCTGTCCGGGTCTTCGTAATCTGCTGCATCTTGTTCCAATCTTGTGGTAAATCTACATTCCGAGCTTCTTGCCTTGCGTCATTGCCAGATTTACTCGCAGCCAAAGTTCGTGCTGTGTGTCAAAGTCGCGAATGTTACAGATGAGGACGCGTAGATGAGACGCGAAGGAAGACTGCGAGGTTGTGGTCAATGCATGGGTCGCATGGCTTGGCGTACTCGGAGCACAACTGTTGTGGATTAGTTAGCACTGCCAAGTGCCAAGGCCTCCTTCCCACACTGATATAGGTGGCTTCTTCCATCTTAGTACTTAATCTTCATGCAATTCTATAGGCAATCAATTAATGTCTTGTTCTACTTAGCTTAGTTAAAATAGGTTATAAGCCTAGCGTATACGCTTACCTATCCTATCTAATATAGAAGAATTATTATT